>VXBZ01010017.1:207789-254933 GCA_013399135.1 Heliornis fulica | reverse complement strand
ATATATACATGAATATATATATATTTATATATACATTTGTATGTATATATAATAAACATGTTTATATACAACCTTCTCAAAATCTGCATTTGTACTAGTTGCTGTTTTCCAGGCTTTTATCTTTATGGCTTGTTTATTTATTTAGCAGGAAGTGCAGTTGGAGAAGGGGGGTGNCTGGTTGTCCTGCACCTGCCGCAAATAATGTTTAGAAGTTTTGGTCAAGGTTCTAAAGAATAACTGATTAATCAGTTTATTCACCATATTTNTTGGAGAAGGGGTGTGTGTGTGTGATTGGAAAGCTAGAAAAGTTGTGTGTCAGTCTAAACAATTTCTGATAGTTCTGCATGGCTGAGTCTACATTGTTTTGTGTTTTTTTCTATTTTGCAAGTGCCCTGTAGGTCTCCACATGACCGGAAGTAGCTCACACTACACATAAATGTTCCTCGTGAAATCCCAGTCTGTACTGAAGCCAATGAGAATTTTGCCCTTGAGTTTGGCCATTCAATCAATAGGCTTTCATATCCCTGATTCTTTTTCTTGAAGAGCAAAAAGCTTGGCTAAAAGCTAAATCAATATTTACTGAATGGGTGTTTAATTATTTTTTTTTAACTTTACCCTCAGACTCAGAACAAAATACTCAGAACAAAAAAAAATTCTAGTGAAAAGCTGCACTGTAAAACTTTCTGTGAAGAAGCAATACTCTCTTAAGTATGAATAAAAAGGATCATTATTATAATTATGAGCGCACCTCTAGAAAATGAGACTATACAGCAAAGGCCATGATTCAGTATATCCTTCTCCATGTGATTACAATGGAAGTATTTGTATTCTTAACTACACACCTAAGTAATTACAGGATTAAGAACTAGGCAAGCCAAACCCTTCTTTGGGGAAATACATCTGTTATTCAACAGTGCCTGTTTTTAACATAGCAAAGAGAGGTCTTAAATATTCAAAGTATGGTATAAAGAAGTGTTCAAGTCAAAAAGACATGTTTCTAGTGTCTTACTAAAGTATGAGATCTTCAAAACCCCAGCCAGTCCAGTGTGACCTCAAAGTACAGGGGATACCGCCTAACAACATCAGTGGAAGCAGTGCTGAGCATTGCTTAAACTTGATTCTTCCTAACACTAAAAGGCAGTGGCTGTCACAGAAACAGAAGAAATGCAGATGGATGTTTAGAAACATGTGCATTATGTGACAGTGAGCAGAGGAAATAATGTTTTCAGCAATCCTGAGTAAACTGGCTTTGTACAATGAGTTGCTAGGTTCCAAACTCTTCTTACACAGGCACACAATTCCAGTACTTTGGATTTCAGCAGGAAATATTAAAGTCAATCTTGAGAAAGACAAGGCTTGAGATATGAGACTATTTTTGATGACTAAATTATCTGTGATATTGCTCATTATTTGTGTAAGTTCTGTAAGTGGAGGAATCGGCACGCACAGTTACTGTTCAAAGCATTCTCGCCCTTTATATAGTACTATTTGGTTTGTTTTAAATGCAATTCTACAGTTTTTTATTAACCGCTTTATCACTTTTGCCCCATCAATGATTGTCTCCTAAGCATTCTGTTGTTTCTGAAACAGTTTTGGAGTAGCTTTTCAACAATATTCCCAAACAGTATCTAGTATTTTGAGACAGAGCTTCCTTGTACATTTAGATATATGTATTTGTTAATTTCTGCAGCTGGATACATTTACATAGTATGCCCAGTCTTCAGTGGGTTTTCTCTGTAGCTTCAGTGCTAATCTTGCTGGCACACTGGGAAGGAAAGTAAGGAACATTGTCCTGGCAGGACAATTCCTGAATGTAAATTCTACATGCCATTTCTTTTCTGGACTATCCCCTAAGGGACTTTAGGTGCTGCTAAGAGTTGGGAAAACTCACATTACAGGCCAGGGGTCAATTCTGTTTCTGCCAGTATCCCTTACACTGCGGCAGAGGCAGCAGGACCCGCAGCTGCAGCAGTTTCTTTTCTGGACCATGTGAACACCCAAGCCATCCTCCTGTCCCACCCAGATGTAACACCAGCAGAAGCTTCTGGATCTTTCATGGACTTATTTGAGAAGAGTGGTTTCCTCTCCAAGGCAAGGGATGCAAGCTGGTGTGTAGGACCATGAAGCAGATTGTATACTGTAGCCGTATACAATTGATATTGTGAATTCAGAGCCCTGTGTCAGACTGAGAAGCAAACAGGTGTGAGTACTATGATCCCAGTTAAATGCTGGAGATAGAGTCATACTGTAGAGACATACTAGTTCCCTCACTCAGCACTGCTTGCATAAAAACTCTGATTTTTAGCAGCAGCACTGTGGAAGAAAGATACTCAGCTAATGTGCTTTTCTTTCTGGAAAAACATTAAAGAGTTGAGTAGAAGCACTGCTCCCAGACTAATGTGCTACCACTGCACAGAAGAGTGAACTCTGGCGAGTACAGACAGAGCTTTGAACTGCTCTTACTGTGCAGCCTGCAGAAGTCTCAGCTGATATCCTCAGCAGTTTTTCAGCCACAAACTGAAAGTGTCTCAACCATCTACAAATCTGTCCAGCCTATGTTTTAAAATGCCAGGATTTAAAGCATAAGAAAAATAATTTAAACTTGCAGGGTTGTTTTGTGAAAGCTTTTTTAAAGGGAGGGGAGAGATGCCAAATGAATTTTAATCAATATGGATCTACCTTTGTACTGCAAACCCCATGTTTCCTGAGAGTGAATAACGCAGCGATAATACAAAACATTACTTACAGCCTGACAGAAGATTCCTCAGTGGACATTACTGTACAGTAAAGGTAATCTTTAACTTTTAACAGTAGTTGAACAAATCTCTCCAAAATGTGCTTGTTTGCTCGGTTGTTCCATTTGGAGGATAGCTCATTCTTCACTGTCGCATGTTGGGGCAAACACACGGAAATGAATTCAAATCCCCTCTGTAGCCCTATGAAGTGATGGCAGTCTGGTGAGCACAGTGAGGAAGCGCCCATCACTAGGGAACACATACAGCTCAATGTGTACTGTAACCCCTGTCATGTGTGGGGCAACTTCCCCTTCCTGCCAAATCAACCACCGGTCCCCAGCACATTTTCTTTACCCAGCTGGTCTCTCAGCTAACTCCCTCGCACCCAGCATCCTAGGATAATCCCAGATGCTTCGCAGCAGGACTCGAAAGAAAACGAGCAGGACTCATTTCAGCACGAGCTGAAATTCTCAATAGCTTCTTTTATAACTGACCTTGAAATGTAAACATGCTTTATGGGGAGGTCAACAATGAAGCTCTTCAAAGAGAGAGATGTTGGAGTGGCTTTCCACGTGCACTTATAACTAGTGTCTTTTGCACAGCAGTTTATGTAAGTAGGGCTACTGGGAACTTGTGCTACAGGAGTCACCAAGCAGCCTGTATTCCTCCACAGGCCCTTGAAGACTGTAACAAGAAAGACTCAGTCTGGAGTGGCTTTACATTTACAGGGTACGTCTGCAGTGGCAAATGAAGGTGTGATGTCAGTACAGTTGAACATGCTTACGCTAGCTTTACCCCAAACAGTAATAAAAACAATACAGTAAAGCCTGAAGCCATGCCATCAGAAACTATGTTCATCCTTTCCCACTGACTCTTTTCTCTGGCTGTTAACCATCCCAGGAGTCCATGCTGCCACCACTTCTCACAATACTTCCCTCTGTCCTCCTCTTCCTCCCAGCATCCTCCTTAGCCAGACATAAAGTGACCTTGACTGGAATGGCATGTTTTAAAGTTTATAGACAGACAGCAGGTCAAAGGCTTCTTATAGGGCTACTTGTGCAATTTTATCCCCTACAAAAATCTGTGTTTATATGCTTTAGCTGAATTTTAACTCCAACCACAGTGTGGCAGGTTGCTATACCGCTATCCATACTGGGATAGGCAGGAGCAATAGTGATGGGTGCTGCTGCTGCTTTTGTTGGATGACTTTTCACAAGACCATCTCTTGAGTATTCAGTCCATCCCAGCTGAGTGGGACACTGTCCTTCTTCCTGTTATGTACTAGGACTGGGTGACAGTCATGGAGTGAGGAAGCTGGCCAAGGACTTCACTTGGTCAGGAGACAGGAAAAACTCAAGAAAGAGCAAAGACCTGCGGCAAACACTCGGGAGTCCGAAGTGGTTTGTTGTAAAAGCAGCCAAGTCTGGGGAAGAGACCTGAGCTAAGCTTTGCTACCTTAACACTGGCTTCCTTTGAATAAAGCCAAACCCCAGGAATGAGCCGAGTTTGGACCTTTCTGTATATGCGGTCTGTACTAGGAGAAAACACACATTGGGAGGTTGCCTGTTCACATACTAGTTTCAATCTGAGGTTTTGGTAAATCTATTACCTCTTTCAATACCTTCTGTTCCAAATTCCCTACCGTAGATGAATTGGTTTTCACGTGATTTCCAAAGATTGCTCCATCTGTCTGGTTTTATTTAGGGAGAGGATAAGCAATACTTGTAGACCATGGAAGTGGAATTCTTTGTTTTGGCTGTTTCTAGGTGGAATCAGCATTGTGGGGTTGGGGATGGGTGTCTGTGATGGGACTAAACACCAGGTGGAATTAGCTTATTATGAAAATACTTGTCTGAATCACCGTTTGGTTTTTTTTTCTTCTCCAGTGAGGATCAAAACTTGCATAACAACAACCAATTTATGTTGAATTATCATTTCTTACCTATTTACTTCTGGATTATATGTTAGAATATTTTAAATTATTTTAGACTAATATGATTTTACAAAATAAAAGTAACATAAAAAATATGAAACATAAAAGTCGAAGATGTACATTTTTGTATTTCTGGCATCCCATCAGTGCATATCATGGCTTCGAAAAAATACGGATTTGCTCATTATTGAAGGCACACTACAACTGTCAGTGCTCATTCTCACTAGTTGTTACAGTTTTTAATTACAAAATTTAAAAATAGAAAGTGTGCTAGTTTTGGATGGGTTAGAGTTAATGTTCTTTATAGTACCTGGGGTTAAACCATGACAGAAGGTAAACTGAACAGGTTGTTGGTAAAGCAAAACTGGAATGCATGAATAAATTCTGTAAGAACTGGAAAGGGGATTTCTAGTTTAAAGGAAGCAAACCCAATAATGTAAACATCGATTTTCCCTGTTTTGTTTTCTGCAAATTGTTCACAGGTAGCTAGTTTTAACATGATATTGAGTACAGCAACTGTAGATGAAGGTGACTACACACATAGATTTTTGGTTTGGTTTTGCTTCCGTGTGCAGTATTTTCCATACTCTGCCTTTATCTTAAAATGACTAAAAGGTTGCATGTCACTATTGAAAAATCAGTGATAAGAGGGATTTGGTTTTAAATCAAACCCTCATACTTAGTGATAACTTCGCCTGAAGCACCAAATTTGGCTTGCTGAGGAACCCCTTTATCTCCAACCTTTGTATCTGAAGCTCAACAAATAGTTTTACATTATTTTTACTTGCTTTCGGCAGATTATTTGCATAATCACAATAATATCACAAAAACATTCTGAGTTTCACTGACACCGTAGTTTTAACTCAACCTCAATAATGGCATTTGTCTAATTATTCCTGCAGTACATTACTTCTAAAGCAGCAATATCCAACTTGTATCAACTTACCTAACTAAGTCCTGTGTCATCCTGACAAAGCTGTGGCAAGCAGCCAGGGAAGAAAATGGTAATTTCTAAAATAGATGGATAATACCTATATTTTCTCTAGCAGCCAGTTACAGTGAGTGAGAATGACATGTGGAAACAGAGCACGAGTGTCACTAGATGACAGCACCAATGATATGAGACTTTTTGAAATTGGGAGTAGAGTCTGAATGTCAGCTATTTAATGGAGTCCCAGCTAATACTGCTCATACTGGAACATATATTAAGCTGTTTGATTAATACATTAGTTCTCACTGTATAACAAGCCTAGTACAGGCTCTTATACATTCTGAATATTTAATTCATTTAACTTTGCATGATGACATGACAGACGACATTAAAACCTGAACGTGTACATTCTGGCAGGCAAAGAATGCAACTCTACATTGCTGGGAACAATGCACAGAGAAAGGTGTCAGAATTCAGAGTTGCTTATGCTTGAGTTAAAATGATAGCTAAAGAATTTCTCATTACCAATGTTATTAGCATAGTGTATTTCTGAAAGCAAAGTCATTGAAGACTGAAGAAATAGCGCTGTCGTGAAAAAAGATTAACTCATTCCACTGCTGTGATAAAAAGCTTTCCCAGAAAGACTTACTCAGTAATATGTATAAACACGTCTTCCCCATCAGGTTACATTTTACCACTTAGATCCATCAGGAAGAACTTTTACCCTCTTCCTTTCCACTCACGAAAATGAAGCCCAATATAGTTTCCCTGGCTTTTTCCCTCTAAGCAGATGAGTACATGGCAGCACTGTAGGAATGTTCCCCTTTGCAAGCTGCATCAAAACAAGTGTGACCAGCAGGTCAAGGGAGGTGATTCTATCCCGCTGCTCTGATGAGACCCCACCTTGAGTCACAAAGGTGATCAAAGGGCTGGAGCACCTCTCCTGTGAAGACAGTAGTTGGGCTTGTTCAGCCTGGGGAAAAGAAGACTCTGGGGAGACCTTACGGCTGCCTTGCAATACCTGAAGGGGCCTACCGGAAAGCTGGAGAGGGACTGTTTGCAAGGGTATGGAGTGATAGGACAAGGGATAATGGCTTTAAAATCAAAGAGGGGAGATTTAGATTGGATGTTAGGAAGAAATTCTTCCCTGTGAGGGTGGTGAGGCCCTGGCACAGGCTGCCCAGAGAAGCTGTGGCTGCCCCCTCCCTGGCAGTGTTCCAGGTCAGGTTGGATGGGGCTTTGGGCAACCTGGGCTAGTGGAGGGTGTTTCTGCCCATGGCAGGGGGTTGGAATTACATGATCTTTAAGGTCCCTTCCAACCTGGACCAGACTGTGATTGTATGATTCACAGGAGGTCCTACCTTATTTTGAGGTAGGACAAAAAATATTTCCGCTCGAAAAAGTTGAATTGCCAGGAAGGAAAAAACCAAATTTTGCATATTCACAGCAAATGTTGTTCCACAGGGTATCTCAATTAACTCTCCATTTACTAAACAAAAAATCTGAGTAATAGCCAGCTGAAAACAGGTATTAAGTAGAGTGCAGATCAATGTCCTTGATTGCAAACAGTTAGTAGTGTCAGCATGCATAGGGTCTCATGTATACAGTGTAAATTGGGAGTAAAGTCAACTCATGTAAAAAGACAAGGTTCCTGGTCTTGGTTTCTGCTATTGTTGGTGTCTAAAGTGAATGCTCCAAATGCCCGATAACAAAATATTTTGTTCAATTGTGACATAGTCCTCAGATAATGCTGTTGATTTAGTTTATACAGACGGCTGAGGGAGAGTTGTTTAAAACAAACATAACACAAGCTTGAAATTACATTGCTGAATTACTATGATATTAGTTTATAATTCCCATGTCACTAAACGTACTTCAGCTTTTCCTAAGCATTTGCCAGAGATCTTCTGAGTCACGTGTCAAACTACTTTTGTGTTACACACTTACAAAACCTGCCTTTGTTAAAGCAGCAGCTCTTTCCCTCTAGCTTGAAGAGTATTACGCTAAGCATCAAGAGTTAATCAGCTATGCAAATTAACTCCAAACATATGAGTGAAATGTAGACATAATCTCTCCTGTTGGGTACATAAAAGGGAAGGGGGGGTTATCTGAAGCAGAACACAGAAAACGTATCACTTCCAATCTAAATACAGACATAAAGACACATAAGCCAACCTGTAAACAATCTGTACATTATGCTTTCAAACTTTTACACTGCTGTTTTGAGGTGAATTAAGACATCTTATATTCCAACTGCCTTGGAAAGGCTAAATAAAATTTTACTCATGTAGTATGGGATTGGACTGTCACAAAGTGATGGATGGCTTTTCTATGTTCTCTGTAGGGCATTTCAATACCATAGACTCCAAGTGCTCTTGATTAAAAGGCGACATTCTCATTTAGGGTCCTGTCACTGCCTGAGCTTCAAACTATTATCATTCACCTGCACTGGTGCTTCCAGTGACAAAATACTTACCAAAATATATAAAATAGTAATTACTTCGGTCACTTTGATAGAAGTATAAAACACCCTAAAGCAAAGCTCTATTACACCGTGTGAGGGTTGGAATTCAAAATTAAAAATGCAGCCAAAGGGAGAATAAGATTTTAATTACATTCCCACCTCTCAAACATTTACTGAAAACCTACAGGAAAAAGGTCTAAACCTACAGGAAAAAGGTCTAAACCTATAGGAAAAAGGCCTAGCAATTTCATGACACACAATCTTCCTTCATAGTGGTACTGCTTAAGAAAAAAATATGATCTAGAAAACCTCAAATTTACTTTGTTCTCTTAAAAATTATTAAACTTTCAAACACAGAAAGAGACTAACAAGTTTCAATAAAAAACTCTTGATTTCTTCTTAAGGGATTTCAGATGCTAAACATGTTTTTCCATTTAAAACTTTCAAACACTATGATAGACAAAGTTTTATAACTTACAGATAATATCAAGGAAAAAAAAAACCCCAACCCGATTTTCTATGGGGAAAAGCCTCAGATAAAATGTAATTGGGACGCCACAGTGAATAGCTTTACAGTATCCCAGAAAAGCCTGGTTTAATTTGCATTTGCCACAAAGCTCCCTTCGGTTTAAATAATTGCAAAGGATCTCTCACTTTTAGATTTCATTTGGTGGATTGGGACTATTCCTTGTTTATAACATTTGACAGTTCTCTTTATTAAGAAAATTGTAATTTGGACAAATTCGTGAGCTGAATGGCATGCTGAAAGCAGCTTCGGAACTAAAAAATTTCAGTATCTACAGAATGAAAAAGCACGTTACTTCATAATTTCACCAAGGGTAAAACTGAGTCCAGCTAACAGAATGTTTTGATTCCCCTAAAGAAAAAAAGTGTCTTCTAAATTGATGAGCCTTAAGACTGCAAATGGATGGAATCATAGTAGGAAAAAAACCTAGAGTAAATCACAATTGAATTTTCATTAAAAGTGAAGCACACTCCTTTATCAGAAAACCTTCAGTTCAGTCAAAGACTTTGGTTACACTGCTACATGAAGTTTAAAATACATTATTTGATATAGAACAGTTAAGGTCAAAGTATTTTGGGAGAAAAGACTGGGGGACTGCAATATGCTCATGAGCTGTAAACTACACCGTAATGCTGCTTGGGGAGCACAGCAAAATCCCTCTGTTGAATACCAGGCTTCAGACAAGGGAGACGGATCCAAGTCCATTCATTTGCATGTGACTGAACCAAGGACAAGACAAGCAAAAAGCTATCTGCTCCCATGGCTGATGTGAAAAGGAATTCCATGCTGCAAAAATGACTCAGTTTCCTGACTCTAGTCTGTTCTGTAAAACATTATCCATTTTGACAGGAAATGAGGTCTGAGAGGCAAACAGAAACAAACCATTTATTCAAGGAAAGTCAATTCATTAGTTTAAAGATAGGCTGTATCTATCTTCCAGAGTTTCTCCTACATCTATTTTTCATAGCAAAAATAGACTGAATTAGAATAGTCAAATGTTAAATTCAGATGTTATGGATGCACTGGTAAACTGATACATAACCCAATGCTTTTGCATCTTCTCTATTTTTTTCACAAATTTTCTTCTCTCATGCCACTTCAAGTAGATAAAATTTTGATTTCTATTAGGTTTCTGCTAACTACATCTACTGCTGCCATGGTGTGTTTGCAAATACCAGCAGCTCTACAGCAGCAAAGGCTTAGCGCTACAGCCTAAAGTTACTCAGAAGCCTTTTCCACTTGCACGCAGGTACTTGAGACTGCTCTACCCAAACAGTGTCAGAAGAACTAATGTTAGGTACAGTGATAGACGGAACATGACACTTCTAAAGCAATGAAGAATAAAAAAAATTTTTTTCTGCAAACCTTCAAAAAGTTATCAAAGGCATAACATATGAGCAAGTAGTAATTGTATCAGATGCTCCAGAGGTCTTGGAAAGAGGACAAGAAAAAACCCCTATACCTTAGTTTTTCAAAATCTGCAGACTGCAAATTGCTTATTGCTTTTCTTATATTACAGAACGACAACAACAAAAAATCTGGCTGTACATGTCCTGAATACTACATCCACTTTCCTTCATCCAGCAAATTTAACACCAACAATTCCTGCATTGAAGAGTACACCAGGTCTCCTGTACCCAGCAGAATTGTAGGTGTATTATCCTATGAATACTTGCATTTAACTGGATAATGAAAAAAACCCTGATGACTGAACCAAAATAAACATATGGAAAATTCTAATTTAGATGAAAATAAGGTAATACAAGTATCTACTGTAGACTAGTTTGAGGCTGATCAGGAGGAAAAGGGAGGAGAGTTATATAGTTATGTTAATTTCAAGGCAAAATTGTGAAATATTTCTGCACAGAAAGACTTGTGCAAGTTGATTGTTGTTAACTGTGTAAGTTCTGTGGCTGTACACTTCATCCTGATACTATATATTGAAGCTGAGGAACTGCAGAACATCTGAAAGGTGCCAGACAGTTCAGTGTTTTGCATATACACTTGTATCCCAACTGCCTGTTTTGCTGCACTTGAAACACAACAGAACTATTGGAAGAGTTGGCTCTTCCCCTAGATTAGAATTAGTGACATTTTGGTATCACACCCACGATCACAGGTCAGAGGAAAACACAATATTTAACGTTTTGTGATGAGGCTAAAAGGGATAATTTAAGAAGTTTCCCACAATTAATTATTTAGCAGATAAAAAGATACCTCTTGGCCAGATGGAAAAGAGGAGGAACAAAGGGCAATTCTGTGGCTGAAACAAATAATTTTAACAAAAAATAAGGAGAAATTGGCATTTCTGATTTGGGAAAGTTTAAGGTCTCTAAGGTGGGATTCAAATTAACATTGCAAGTTCTAGACTATGTAATCAAAGATAACAAATTTAAAGAATAGTTTCCAGCTAACTACTTTGCTTTGAGGAGCCTGAATACCCTGTGCATGTGTTGACTTTATGAGTTAATTTTGCTGTAAGAACACTGTCTAAATGTAGTCACTGAGTTTTGGGCTTCATTAACACACGATGGGGAAAAGGACCCAAGTGAGGTACCCTGACCTACCTGCATATGACTGCTTGTCTAGGGAGAGGGCACACCACCTTAGTATCATAAATCAGATATCTGAAATGAGACATGGGAACATCGAATCACTGAGTCTGGAAGGTGTCTTGGGAGGTCACTAGCCCACCTCCTGCTCAAAGAGGGGGTCAACACTAATCCTGGACCAGGCTCCTCAGGGCTTTGTCACAGCAGGTCTTGAACACCTCCAAGGACAGAGATTCCACGTCTCTCTGGGCAGCACACCATCTCCCTAGTTAGAAATCAATATTGTATAAAATAGCTGGGTTTACTAACAAAAAGCTCTTTTGGTCATAAGCAGTCATGTAACTCATGTTAATTACTGCCCTAATTTCTGCATATTCCATTTAAGTGGTATTTGCTGTAGTCCTGACAGCTTCAGGGCATAAATGTACCGAAGATTCTAGGCAGAGGGGTCATCTTTTATCAAATATAGCTGTTTATCTGGAAAATTAAGACAAGCCTCTGGATGGACTGCACACCAATAAACCACTGACTCAATACAAAGACTGTTTTGACTTTCAGGCAGTTTCCTACAGGGTTTTAACTCCCTCCTCCTTTCTCCTAGATGATGAGTACCTTCGTAATAGTCTCTCCCTTCTCTGATTAACATCCCCTGTACTCCTGGGATGCCACTAACCTTTTCTTTAAAGATGGCTTACTTGATACATACCTAATCAAACTCTAAGCAGTTGTTCTGTATTTAGCTTGGGAAGATGCTGATTCATTTTGAGATTTGAAAGAAGACTTGTATGCTTGAAGGCTTATTTGATTTTTCCGGCTGTACCACTTAACTGACACTATCCATTTCTGTAAACCTTGTCTTAATTTATGCAGAAACAATCACAGGCATCTCAGCCTCCTCTGCCCTTTTTGTTCTTTCACCAACTCAGAAAAGCATAAACCTGGCGAAGCAGTAAGTACATCTGTGGTGATAAGCACGGTGCATCCTCATAGGAGTAAGCAGTGCTACAAGCAAGACAACACTGTAAGGGCAGAAAAGTAAAAAAAAATAACTTGCTTAAAGCTCTGTGGAAGGTTTCTCCTCTAGGATGTTTGCAAAATCAGGTATCTACTTATATTCTGTCAGATTTAATGGAATTCACATTTGTGCACAAAAGCACGTGAAAATAAGATACTTTGTCTAATTAAAATTAAGGACATGCAATATTAAGCAAATAATTTTTCTCTCTTTAATAAATGATAAAAGGTCACATATGACACTAGAAGTCTCTCTTCATGCGGTAAACCGTACTAATGGCCTGCAGTTGTTTACAGTAAGATTTTTCTTTCAATTCCCTAAAATGCTCATTTTCCACAGCAGGGTCTTATAGTCAAGAGGGATGATTTTCTTTCCTGAGTCAGTCAGCACTCGCATCCCAGGACAGGATGATTACAAACCATATAACTTCAGCTATTCACCCCTCCCAGAATGATGGAGTCAGCTTCAGATTAATTGCACATTACTCACAAAATAGTTTCCTTCTATCCATTTCGAATTTGTTTCTTGAATTAACAGTGATGGATTTTTATTACAACATAAATGCATGTTATTAACTGGCATGACTATATAGCTTTTGGCTCGAGTCTTGGAAGGCACAGATTTCTGATCCCTGTGCGCACAACTGTGTGTTCTGCAATATAATCATCACTAGACAAAAAAAACATAACAGAAACAAATACCTAAAAGATGTAAGCAGCTCATTCTGACAACCATGTTCAATACCAGACCTCAGAGTCCTTCTCTTTGAAAGACAGAACCTCCATCCTTGGCTGTAGAGGAGAAAACGTTTCCACACTCACCTCCCAACATGCTAGACTGGCTTCCAGACGGGTGGTTAGGGAGAGTGTGGGGAAAAGAGGCTTTGAAACCCCTTAGGTGCTGGCAGGAACAGGACTAACTTCAAATAGAGGACACAGCAAGCACTTGCAAGGACACATGATATAAAAAGCAAGTATCAGTACCTTAAGTGTGACTTCTGTTCTACTTTTGAAAGAAAGGATTTAATAGCTGCATTCACAGAGGCAGATGGTCATGGTTCTGAATCCCAAGTGGAAACAAGTTGCCTGAATATTCGGGGAGAAGTAGAATTAGGACTAGTCCTTCATATTTCCTGCTAGCTGATCTTGGTGGCTTCTCTCAGAGCTTGCCGAGGTCTGTAGTATCGGTTCTAAGATACTTAGAGCCTGACAGGCAGGCTGTGTGACAGCTGAAGTACTCTCCAGGTCTTCCCACAGGCTGAGACACTGGATCTACTAATGAATCAGATCTGTTCCAGTTTTCATGCAGTTTGCTACAGTAGACTAATGAAACCTGCAGCATCCAGAGTATGAAAAAGCTCGCTTGCAGTGGAAAAGTGGTTTTCCTTGTGCTACACCTGACACCTGTTAGGCCCCCCTGTGAATAAGCAGAGTTTCACGAGTGCAGCTTCCTGGGCGAGGGGGAGGTTTGGTAACTTAGTATTCTGGCTGGAGACCTCTATCAGTGCCTGAGCAGGACTGGTAACTACCAAAGCTGGTGTGATGCAGGCAGTAGAAGCATACATGAAGAGATTTGTGGAGGTGGGTAAGACTGCAGAAGATGAGAGGAGACTGGAACTCTTTTCTCCTTGATCCTCAGAAGCTAACAGATGCCCAAATGTGCCTATTGAAGTTCCAGGTGTGTCTACACTGAGCTGTTCAAGCATGTGAATCTGCTGGGAGAGACAGGTATACTGCATAATACAGAGTGTCACAACTTTTATGGCTTTCTGTAAGTCTCAATAAATAGCCAATGTCTCCATTCTTTCATGTAATGCATAAAAATGTGTTCAAAACCCTCCCAGGCTACCAAATTAATATTTCTATTAGCCTTTCTAATCTCAAATTAATATTTGTATAACTAGTAATGCCTTGCTAAATCAAGAACACTTTATAAAAAAGTGAAAAACATCCAGACACCTCTTTGAATTGCCAACATCTAGACAGTTAAGTTATTCCAAGTTTTCTTTTGTTAGTCTGAACCTTTTAATGTGCTGAATGGGTGTGGAGATCCCTTTCAAGGAGTGCTGACTCTCGGACAAAATGTAATACTAAAGTATTTTAGACTGCTCTTTCAAAAAACAACCTGTCCTATATAGAAGCAGTGAACCATTTTTATCATCTCCTAAGCTTCATGCATGTTTATTATGAATCCTAAAATGAAGCGTGTTCATAGTGAGACTACATTTTCTGTCAACTAAAGGAAAAAAAAATCTCTACTAGGATAAGGGCAGAAGGGAAAAAACCCATGACACCAGCATAATGACTCCCACAGTAAAAGTCAATACACATATGATTTTGCCTTTCTCCAACATAACAGGTCTGTGTTTACTCTAAATCTAAAATCTAATCACATTTGGTTGGGGTGCTGGTAATTCTCTGAGACTGGCATAGACTAGTTTGGAAATTCACATACTTTTATGATTACACATCATCTAAAACCTTCAATATGTGATAAATGTCAAGCAAAGTCAATCCTTAACTCTCAGTTTTGACAGTTTCCCTTTTAATCTAGATTGCTCTATAAAAACAATTAAAACACAGATAAAATTAGCCAGATTTCCCTACAAAAATTGCTAATTTTCTTTTAATTATCATTTCTCCCATCAGGGACTGGAAGGATTCTAGTTCCTTAACAGATTTGGCTTCAAATGTGCAAGTGACAAAACTGGTACCTCCAGATAACCCTGTCTCTCATTAGCAGACTGCCTCAAAGTAAGATGTTTTTGGGGAAGAGTACAAAAACCCCACAGAAAAAGAGAAGCTTAATATTTTAGCTCTTTACTGTCTGCTTTGTTGCAGAAAGTATCTTTGCGGTCACGTGTTTGAAAGGATTAGGAGAGGTAAGCGGTGACCCTCTGAGTGTTTCATACAGAGAACTGCAATTTGGGGGGATTTTCGGTGCTCTATGATCTGGTGGCATGCAGCGTGACACCAGAGTATGTTACTTCTCTGTGGGACAGCTGCCCCAACGTAAACACTGCCTGCTAAAACTCTTGCTAAGCCATAGCAATTTGATTTAAACTGACTGAGTTTTGTAAGAGTCAAGACTCCTATGTAGGGTTGTGAGTAAGCGTGCGAGTGGCTGAACTTGAAGAGCTCACCTCAGAAGTTCCTATCAGTAACTAGTAATCAGCTGGATCGTATCGTGATGCCTATACTTCATCCAACGCAAGTGTCATTTAAAAAAATTACATGAGGTTTGAGTTAACAGCTCCTGGGAGCACATTACATATTTTAAAGTTCTCGTTCCAGGCAAGCACTATCATCAGATTGGCTCTGCTTCATAGGCTGAATTCATGTATTTTCAGTTACTGTCATAACCTTAAAGGCTGAGAGATCGTAAAAAAAAAAGTGTAGTCTAGAGCATAACGACGTGATAGCTTTTTAATAAACTGGCAAATGCATATGCACTTATAACTCCCTACTATCCTGCTGTCTCAGGGTGCTGCTCTATTTTTGGGGGGCAGGAGGAGGGGTAGAAACAGCCATTTGTTCATTAAGTTTCCAACTACAAAGGAAAACCATGCTTTTCTGTCAGAGAAAGTCTTACATGGAAAAGCATTAAAATAATTAGAGTAAGTTTAGTGATAAACTAATTGGAGTAAGTCTGCAAACAAAGTCTGAATTTATTAGTAGGTAACTTTTAATTTCAGCTCAGAAAGTGATTATACTGTGATGTACTACAGGAATTATTTATCCCAGAATATGATGAGAGCAGCAATTCAGCTCAGTAGCCAAAGCAGTACTCACCAATTCTGTAGTTAAACTCATTCTCCCTAACCTCATTTTTCAGGAAATTACAGCCAGATCAAATGAGCTCTCTAAAACAAAGTTATTTTAAAATTCATTTGATAGTTTCCTACTTACAGTGACAGGCTGGGTAAAATAGCAGAACAGGAGAATTGATTAAATTTTCTGATGGTTTAGAGGACACTCCATGCTATTTATGTACCAGGGTAAGCTCTCTGTCTTTTGTGGACATATTCTGAGTATGTAACAGTAACCACGTTAATATGTATATATTTAACTCTTTTCCTTGAACATACAACTGTCTATCAGAACGCTAATCTGATTAACTTCAGTTTACCATATAAAACCATTTGGCTGCATTGAAAATAAAAATTCTGTGTATCTTAGTCACTCCTTTTATTTTCATGTTGTGCGTGAGAGGAGCTCATTTAAGAGGTTAACAACTTTAAACCATTTGGACTTTTGCATTTTCTATTTGAATTTTGTTGTATAGCTTCTGTTTTCAGGCATAGAACAAGAAATACCAAAGGAGCTAAGTATAAGTACAAGAGCTAGTTACATAAAAACAAGGTGGCCAGTAGCACTGCTGCAATATTCACAGTTAGAGATAAAAAAATAATATATTTTTTAACAGTACTTTTAAATACCACAGCAGAGAGGAAGTTCAGTCTTTATTTTCTAAATCATGCCAATCAGAAGCATATAATTGTTTTGGTTGGATGGGACCCTTTAAATCATCAAGTCCAACCATCACCCAAACTTGCCATCCACTACTAAACCACATCCCTCAGTAACACATCTGTCTTTTAAAGACCTCCAGGGATGGACACTCCACCACTTCCCTGTGCAGCCCGTTCCAATGCCTAACAGCCCTCTCTGTGAAGAGGTTTTTCCCAGTATCCAATCTAAACCTCCCCTGGCATAACTTCATGCAGTTTCCTCTTGTTCTACCACCCATCACTAAGGAAAAAAGGTCAGCTCTTGCCTTCCTACAGCCTCCATGCAGGTAGTTGTAGAGAGCAATTAGGTCTCCCCTCATACTCCTTTACTCCAGACTAAACCACTCCAGTTCCCTCAGCTGCTCCTCATAATGTTTATTCTCCAATCCTCTCACAGCCTCACTGTCCTTCTCTGGACACGCTCCAGCACCTCAATGTCTTTTCTGAGCAAGAGGCACAAAACTGAACACAGTACTCCAGACAGGTCCTCGCCAGTGCTGAGTACAGGGGGACAATGACTTCCCTTGTCCTACACACCACACTGTTCCTAATACGGGTCAGGACACTGTTGGCCTTCTTGGCCACCTGGGCACATGTGGTACCAAGACCTGCTGCTACAATGATGGAAAGGAGGGAAGCAAAAAGCCAAGCAAAAATCCTTCTCCGTGTATTGCTGTAATTTACAAGGCAGTTTACGTGAATGCAAAATGTAAGATGAACCATGACGCAACTCCCAAAGGTATTTATCATACTTCACTACATGTTTCACAAATATTGTAAGCAAATACACATTTACCATATTTTTTATCATCTTTTCTCTCTTTAATTGTCCTCTGTTGAATTTAGACACCTCCCCCACAACTGCCCGTCATTCTCTTATCTCACTTTAAATTCTGCCTTTTAAGTTTTCCAGGTGTCATGGGCAAGAATTTTCTCTCATCAATTACATCTTCATGTAGAATATATTATTTTAAAAGCTTCCTGTTGTTGTGTAATATATAAAAATAGCATTAAGGTAAAAAGGAACTGGTAGCATTTTAAGATCAGTGTCAAAGACTCTATCCCAGGTTAAGTGATAGCTGTTAAGAAGACAGGAGCCCTGGAGACAAGTCTGCACAAGATCCAGTGATAGAGCTGAACCAGAACAGCAGCTGTTGGGAGCCACTAAGCAAGGGCACCTGAGTGGTGCCATGTAAACCCAAAACACCACTGACTTTGACCCATGAGTGTTAACATTTAAAATACGAAACCATCCTCAGCATTGAAAATCTGCTGCTGCAGCAAGGACTGAGAAATATTTCAGTGGCACAACTGCATGGGAGGAATAATTGTGTAAGGCTAATGAAAGTGATGTAATCAATTTGCAATCATGCTTTCCTGTACCTCACTTTTAATTTTACATTTGGTAAATACAGGCATTCTATCCAAAAAGTCTATGTCTCCTCCTGTAGACATGACTGACAAGCCCTACATGCAATGTGCTTCCAAACCAAACATGACTCAATACCTTTGGGTCGGTAATTCATACAAACGATGAAGAATGCTTTGGTAATGTTCCTAAAGTGTATCTTGGAGAAAGCAGCAATTCATGTGTTGTAGAAATGAAATCAAAATCGGGTTTATAAAAATCTGTATGCTGTGTAAGCAGAAGTTACTGGTTAATATAATGGGGACTCCCCAGGTCCTGAGCTCACAAACCTCTCAGTAGGGATCCTCTTACCTATGGTTTGCTAGTTAACCAAGGAAATAATTTGCTATTTCTCTATCTGTTTCAGAATGTCGGTTTATGTAAAATAGAAACCAATTTGTGCTGAGCTGTGGCATGATATATTTGATTTCTGTAAGGATGAAAATAGGCTATAAAAAGCCATTATAAAATATCATAAGGGTTAATTACAAAAGTGAAGAGTCAGAATAGTAAAAAGTTCTACCTCCAAAACTGTGATGGAAGTGGTGTGTATTAAATGTGTGTGCCTATCAAACTGCCAGATGACTTGCTTCTTTGGAGATAAAAATTTAAAATAAAAAAAAAATCCCAAACAATCCCGCAATAATTGTATACTCAGTATATAACATATTCAGAAAAAGTATTCATGGATGACTTAGTCCCTTATTGGCTGAGCCACTTAAAAATTGGGTAAGTTATAGAGCATAAAGTACTTGTTGACTGGCTGCATTCTAAATAGCTCAGCAGACCAAAATTTTCATCGTGTCACAAGTTTCCTTATCCAGAAAAAGAACATTACTCAGCAATTAACTAAGGACTTTATAAGGACTTCTGAAGATTGAGATTAAATAAGGTACTGCAGGAAAAAGTGATCAATGTTTCTAACTTAAAAAAATGCAAAGCCCCCACTTCATTTCTGTTTGAACTGGCTCAACCCAGAGCTAGTCAGCAACATTGAAGGTGATTGCCAGCAGATCAACGAACTGTTTCTTGTCCCGTTCCTGAGGTTACACATTTTCTAAGACTCTTTTTTTTTCTTTTCCTTATGGGATTGATCTGCACTGCTGAAGTCAGTGAATGTGTACACTGACTTGGATGTAATGTTGAGAAATTACTTCTTTCTCCACTGAAATCACTTGTCAGAAGAATTGCAAAAACTGTATCACAGACCATCAAAACCCAGTTTGAGTAAGGAATCATGGATTGACTTATAACACTGGAAGCTGTCCACAGACTTAAGTTTAGTCTGGACTTCAGAAAAATAGTTTTAGAGGCTGAAGGGTTTGTGGAAGTTTCTTTTTAAATATAAAAGATTTTATATGCATTTAAATTATATGTAAGTAATTATGTTATACACACACAAGCAGGCACACACACAAGCAGGCACACACACAGAGCAATCCTCTAAGCTGAAAAACCCAGACTTATCTCTAACAGACCTTGAAAAAGTTGTCAAATGTGATCAGGCCAGGCAGTAATTTTTCACAGCTAAGGAGCAGTATATTAGCAACCTTAAGCACTTTGGTTCAATCTCTCTCTCCTAGGGATAAGCCCACCAGAAAAGGAAAAGAAACTATGTAAATGCCACAAGGTTAAAACAAGTGTTACAAGAGCATCACTGAGGAAGAGGAAGAGCTTGCTTCTGTGCCCTGGCCTGTGCACAATGGCTTTCAATTGTCTGGAGGGAAGATCTGCTGAAAATTGCAGAAACACTCCCCTGATCTGATGGCTCATGTGAAAATATGCAGCCTAACTGGCATTAGGGTGTGCTTTGCAGCTATGCCGTTATAGTTCATGGAACTGAGAAGAATCTTTTGGCGGGTGGAGAAGGCAAAAACCAATCGTTTTTTCCAACCTTTTTTGATCACTTTAGCTATTGAAATCTCTAAAAGAAATCCAAGCCATACTGCATCTAAAGCCTGTAGTTATATATGGACTGACTCTGAACCTCTTCTGGGGATTAGTTTTGGAGCACGATCAAGGGGTGGATGTCATCAGCTGGGGATGAGCTTGTGGAGCTGCAGAGGCATGTCACACCATGCAGAAACAAAGGCTGCACACTACACGCTACAGCTGGGCGTATAAGGTTAGAAGATAACTCAAATGAATAGTCTTTCTCCCTCCTGACCCTGTTTCCCTAAAACTCAGGCTTTGAGGTCACATCTTCATTTCACACTTAACTTTTATGTCCACTTGGCTCAAGTGAGAGAAGGCCATAGTGCAAAACTCTATTTGAGCTGCACGCAACGCAACCAGGGGCTGTTAAATTGTGCTCATTGGAGTGCCAGTCCCTCCTCTGCGACAGTTCAACCACCTCACACGAAAACCATCATCGCACACAGAGGTTTATGCCTGCGGGTGTACACACAGGACCCAGGTACGGCATAATGTCAGCCACAAAGCAAGCCACTACGGGCAAGCATGGGGAAAACCGAACAGCTGCCAGACGGGTAGACGACAACACGCACAGCGCCGACATTTGGGTGATTTTAAACACAGCTTTAACCGAATCTCGGTTAAACTACAGACCTAAAGCATCACTGCCAGTCTAGCTGCATTCACAGAGGGGCGACAGCCGCCGGGCTAAAGGGGGGCGGGAAAACACCTCACATTCGGCGTTCGAACGCCTGGAAAGATACCGTCTGCCCCACGGGCGCCGGAGCCCTGCGGCTCAGCGGCACGCTCTCAGATGCCAGCCCTTCCCTACGGCCCGGCAGCTGGGCCAGGCTGGAGAGGGGGAAGCAGAAGGGCCGCGGGAGTCCAGGCGGGAAACAGACTACAGCGACCAGCTCAGGGCGCCGCAAAAGCGCCGGGACCCATCGAGGGCCACGCTCGCGGTCGGGCGCGCGCCTCGCCCGCCTCCCATGAGCATGCGCGGANCCCTCCCCCCACCTCCACCCCGTTCCAGCCTCTCCGCGCCCGGGCCGGACACGTCGGCGGCGGGGCGGAACCGGGAGAGAGCGTTCCCTTCCCCTCCCCCTCGCCGGGCCCGATGGAACCCCGCGCAAGCGCGGTGGCAGAACGCGAGCAGAGCGGAGGTGGTGCGGGCATGCGCGGTGGCAGCGGCTGGGCCCTGTCAGGGGGTTGTTAGCGAGAGGGGCGCCGGGGACAGGGTGGCGCTCGGGCGGTTGGTTTGGTCCGTCCTTGTGTGAAGGTTTCCACCTCTAGTGTGCGAGGTCGGCGCTGTAACATCTGGAGCGAAGGTCGTAGGAAGCAGCCTGCCTCCTCGTTGCTTCCCCTCTGGGCCTGCGGTAGCCTGGGCCCCTTCTCGGAAGCTCGGCTGTGGTAGCTCGCCTCGCCTGGCTGCGCGGCCCGGCTTCGGCTTTGCCCCCGTGTGCGTGGGAGGTGACAAAATGTGGCATGCTTTGGGCTTGTTAACCGTAGGAGGTGGTAAGTGTGCAGAGCTGGAAAGGGCGCGATCATTGAGCCCCGTGTATCACAGCGGCTTTACAGCCTTGCAGTCTGTGGTCGCTTGGGAGGCGTAAAATAAAAAGCAGTGTAAGACTCGACTGAATATGAGTTGAAGCTCGAGGGATGAGGGACCTAGCCCATGCAGTGTGAGCACTGGAGAAAGGTGCAGTGTGTGCAGGCAATTGCTGGCTTGAGATGAAAATGAGTTTATGCAAAACGCTTTAGACTAGAGTAAGGTCTGTGACTTTCAAATGTGTCAGCTTTTTCCGGTTTCCTTAATAAAATATGCAACTGGTTTTAATTGCTCCCTTCAGGTCAAAGATCATGAACTCCAAGAAGCCTACTGAGAAGTGTTAGTGTCCACACTTAGACTGTATAATCTTTTTAAATGCAAGTTGTGATTGCAGTTGTCATTAAAGATTTAAAAATACAACTACTGATAACTGATAGTGTATGTCTTTCTGGATAATTCACACCGTTACGGCTTTGGTTGCTTCTGCCCTGTTTTGACATGGCTAGTGAACAGTTTTTCCTCTCTTTGTAGTAATTTTGCACCAGACACATCAGAATAGGTTTGTGGTGATCCAGACTGTGCTTTGAAGTGTTTCACAGCCCCTTTGCTGTCTGTGCTATTTTTTACCCTACCCCAGAGAACTGATTGGTTATAATAGGAGGTTGCAGACAGTTTTTCAAACTGCTTGATGGATGATAAAACTGCATTTAGCTTCTTTATCCTTGTGTGCACCTACATTCAACATACTACCATATTTGAGCTACCTACTACTGTATTTGAGCTCTCTGCAATGCCTGCCTATGAGGTTGCTAGCTGCAACTGCATGAGATTCTGCCCCAGCACATGCCTTGTGAAGTCCACGAAGTTGATACTCGGGCATAAAAATTAGGTCATGTTTGTAGACAGCACTGTAATGAGGACTAAGCTTTGTCACAGTAGGGGTGCTGGGCTGTGCTGTGTAAAAAGCTTTAAAGGTGGCCTGAAAGAGACCAGAGGATAAAAGCCTGGACTTGCAGGTCATATTCTAGGCACCTGGATATGTTCAGAAAGCAGGGTGAGATTTGCTTTCCAGGGGCATAAGCAAGGCCTTGCAGAAACTTCTTCCAAGCCCCATCTCCTTACCAACTGTAGGTGTTTTCTGTCTGAGCATGCAGGCTGTCAGCAGCACTGCAGAGCAGACTGGTAAACTTGATTGCGTTTGCCCTTCGTGATTGTTTTCTGCTATGCAGTATGTGTTTCTTGTCGCTTTAGATGACAGCCTCCATTCACATGCTCAAGATGGTGACCCGAGTTTAAAATTGGCAGGGGCACTGGTAATTGCAGGGGAGTCGTGTCCCCTGAAAGACCCAAATCTGCTTTGCTGTGTGCTCAGAGCATTGATCTTGTTTTAGTCAGCCTTTTTGTGTTCCCAGGGCTGGGTCCTGTCTCTTTCCCACACACATGCTGTGTGCTCAGCTCCCAGGCATGCCTGATCAACAAGACTGCATACCTTGTCATAGGAATGTTCTTACTGAGAGGAGGGAGCATCTAATACTACTGCAGCATAGATGTTGCATGCGAATCAGGCAGAGAATTAGGGTGCTGCAAAGGTGAAAATTTTCAAATAGCATTTAACTGGGCATTTTCTTACCCATTTCTATCCGTGGGTTTACCAAAAACAAAATCAA
Organism: Heliornis fulica; assembly: GCA_013399135.1. NCBI lineage: Eukaryota > Metazoa > Chordata > Aves > Gruiformes > Heliornithidae > Heliornis > Heliornis fulica. The sequence goes on along the minus strand of VXBZ01010017.1, from coordinate 231,729 downwards.
GAGGCCCATGTGTGTTGCAGCAGTATTAAGTATAATGCAGTTTTACATATTACCAAATGATTTATAATCCCAGAAGACCTACAAGTCATTGGAAAATAGCAGCAATGGCAATGTAAACATTGAGCGTGGTTGCAAGGGGTGAGTAATAGAATTTGGGATGTGGGAAGGGCTGTGGAGTTGCAAAACAGCCCTATCCTCCGTTCCTTGAGTGGCTGTCCACACCCAGGCCTGCTGAAAATTAAGAGGTGGTGTTCTGGTAAGTGCAATATGTATCTTGCTAGGTTCCTGTAACACACTTCATGGGTAGTTGCTTTGGGATTCTGTGAGGACTCATTTGAAGAAGCACAAATTACAGTTGCCAGCTGGCTTTGTGGGGTGTGGCTCTTCATGCTGTTCATTTTGAACCTGTCTGGAGGTGAACAGCATTTCCCTCAGCAGTACTGCAAGGTCTGTTTTTTTATACACTGCCTCGCTAATAGCAAAATGGAAATAGAGCTCAGTCACAGCCCTGCATGCTCTTTGATGGGAGCAGTCACCCACCTGCCAGTTAGTGATAATCCCGGTGAACTATAAAGGCTCCTTGTAATTTTTCTTGATAATATGTGAGGAAAAATACAGCAGTCTTATGAAACAGGGAAGGAGATCTTAGACTCCTGTTGCAGTTTGTGCAGTGGGGTTTTGGTTTTGTTGTTTTTTTCACCGTTTGATTCACGTAGAAGGGACTGATAAGTTTTCTCTACATGCAGAGGGGATTAATCCATTGTAAAACTGTTGAGTATGGAGGGCGGTGGCTGCCTCGTGATTAGGATAACAATCTTTTTTTTTTTTTCTTAATGGAGTAAGAAAGTGATGAGAGAAGAAAACATTTGGAAAACCATCAGAAGGATTTTTAGTATGATATAGAATAAAAGAGTATAGAGAGCAAGGCCCCTGGCAGCCAGGCGTTGCCCCTGCACAGGCAGTGCCTGTGAGCCCTGGGGTCCTGGGAAGGCCCTGCTATGCATGTAGCTCTGCTGTGGGCTGTGGGGCGTGATATCTGCTGTCACGACAGCAAGGTCTCCTGTTACAAAGTGTTTCCGGAGGTACAGGGACAGCAGATGGAGAAGGTCTACAGGCAGAAACAGCTGGGGCGCTGTATGCTTTGTCAGAGAAGGTCCCTGACCCAGCCCCAGGAGAAGCTTCCCAGTGACCAGAGAGTTGTGCCAGCTCCCTTCCTAGTGGCGAACCTGTCAAGCAGAGTGTCTGGTTGCAGTGGCATGCCCTCCAATTCTCATGTTCAGACTGTGGGAGAGCAATGCATTGGATACTTTCAGCTCAAATGTACTCTTCTGCTCCATCAAAAGGAAAAAGCCAGTCTCCACATCTATGAACACATTCTGTTCCAAGTTTTGCAATTAAACCTCTTTCAGTACCTAATTTACATCCCACGTGCCTTTTTAGCTTTCAACATTCCTGCTTCTTACTTCTGTACTGCCAGAAAAATGGTGGAGGCTTTAAAATTATTACACAATCACTTTGCATTTCTTTTCATACCTACAACGACGGGGTAACTTTTCGCTAGATGGTAGCTTGAACTCAATGTAGAAGTTGTGGCAGTTGGGAAATATCTCCTAGTGAGGGTTACATAGTAATTTGTACTATTACAGTTTCCTGGCAACCATATCTATCAAATGACTTTTCTGTTAGTTTATTCATCTTTAGCAGCATTGCATAGGTGCAGTTTGTGCTGTAATTTTTAAGTTATAAACTTAAGTTTGATTTAAAAAAAATAGTCATGTACATGACTACTGGGCGTCATTTGCATTTTTTACAGAGATTCTGGAGTAAGAAAGGATTGAAGTTCTTAGCTTCATCGTTCCATCAGGTGGAAAGCAGTGGATTCCTGCAGGGTAGCTTGTGAGGTCTGGTGGCATTTTGTACATTATTCTTTAAAAGTACTTGGAGGCTTTGATGACTTTTCAGAGCCTGCAGCGTGAACTCTTGTGATTTGCATTTGTTCCCTGCAATTTGCAGCTGCAGGCATTGCACTGGCTTTGTTTAAACATAATACAGAATGCCTATAAAATAGGTATTTGAACTTTGGATTAAGGAGACTACTGTTGTAATATTAAAGGCCCTTCTACTCCACACATCAAATATCTAACTTTCAATGCAATCTTCCTGTTAGAAGTTTTGAAAAAGCCATTACTATATTCTTTGTAACATAAAAAGAGAAGCAGGGTCTTTAGAAGTGCCTTTTGTGTCATTTTCCAAGACGCCTTCCTGCTCAAAGTTTATTTTAAAATGTGATTAATTTGACAGATCACAAACGAGCAATAAGAGAAGAGTCAAAAGTGCTGTTCTGTTTGCATTTTCATTGTACCTGATGTGAATTTTTCGCTGCTAGCTCAGAAAAGTTATGTTAGCAGCACACTTGGCCTTTAGCAGTGTCGTTACCTGAAGTGTGGGCTTCTTAACAAAAATTTGTAGGCATGCTGTGTCTGGCAAATTTAACTAAAATACTGCATAAGCAAGAGAAACCTAACCCAAAAGGTTACGTTAAATACAGATTTCACAGTGGTAAAGTAGAAAAAAAATATGACATGTAGTGTTTGACTTTGCAAACAGAATAATGCTTAAAATCATACACCGAAAGGAAGAAATGCTATTGTGTTCCAGTTAATGGAACCCTATATTCTATATATCCTAGTTAATTATGTATTATGCAATGTTTAAAATATTTACCCACTGTCTCAAAAGATTTATGAATTAATGTACCATATTAGATTTAATCTTATCTTTTTGAAAATGAAAATGGGTTAAGAATTTCCCTATTTAGTTTGCATTCAGATTCTGATTAATGTTTTCTGTAGTTATTCATGTGAACAAGTTCTTGATTTCTGAAATGCTCAGCTGAGAAGGATAAAAATGTCATGATACTCATCTGCATAATCTCTAATGCAATAACCACCTTGAAAAAGCTGTAGGTTTGTAGACTGAAAAAAAAAAGTGGATTAGCTGAGTAAGTAATCTGATTTATGAAGAGAAGATCTGGGAGGAATGGCAAATAGTTTGCAAGCAATCTAGAGACTGAGCATGGTCATATAATTATTAATAATTCTAAATAAAGGATAAATTCACAGAAATAAAAATGTCCCACATAATTCATTAACAGAATGGGGTTGCAGTCACTGAATAAATTGCTCACGGGGACTAGCTCATGCATCTGCTTGTTTAGAGCAAGTCTTCTAGTGCACTTCCAGTTCTATAGTAATTTTCTATTTGCTTGTAAATGAAGGTTCTGGTATTTTTATTGCAATTAGAATATAAACTTAAGTAAGTTAATATTGCCAGCAGCATCTCTAAGTGTTAGTGGGCCATCTGTGAATGTTATCTGCTTTGTTCAGTGTTGTTTTTTCAATGAAAAAAAAAAGATTAAAAGTGCAACCAATAGGTGACAACTGCTTGATAACATCTTCATGTTGGTGGTTAGTTGTCAGTCTTTTGTTTTTACATGCAAAGTAGTAATTCACATACTAGATAAACCACTCTGCTGGCTGCAGAACTCAAACTGCACCCAGCATCTTAGCCAAGGTCTGAGAGTCTCTGCTGAGTTGCTACTGTGAAAACCACATGATGGGACAGATCAAAACCCACATTTAACTAAATTTGCAGGTGATACCAAGCCAAGAGGAGATTATAGTTGGAGCATAGAATTTGGAAGAAAGATGTTTGCTTGCTTGTTTTTAATACAAATCAATCATCACGGGGAAGCACAAATACATACTTTTTATTTTTACAGCCAGTGATCTTTAAGCATGTGTTCTCTTGACCCTTGGAAGTCTGTAGGGACCATGTGAGGTGACCAAGAGAAGCAGATTGATACCGCTTGGCATCAGTGTAATCTTTACAAAATTCCCCAAAAGGTTATCTCTTTCTGTGGAGAAAAGTGGGTGCCAAGGCATGGAACACCATAAATAACAGGATGGGGTAAAATTGAGTGGATAACAACTGTGGTAGAAGGCATTGCAGAGCCTGGGTGAATTATGAGCTGAATATGAATCAGCGGTATTGCAGTGCCTTGAACATAGATGTCACACAAGCAGGAAGCCTGCAAGGCACACGGTGTAATCCCTTCACTTGTCACAGCTTTGGTTAGGCTCAATTTGAATGCTATGTCTAGCTTTGGGCATTATACTTCTGGAGTCTCTCCAAATCTTTCCTGTCTTCCTTGAAGAGAATAAGAGGATGCTCTGCAGTCTAGGAAGCGTGATCGGTGAAGAGTGATTGAGATTTTGGGTTACATGTGTGGCATAAGGAGCAGAAGGGGGCTGGAGGAGATTTCTGTTCTCTGTGCTCTTCGTAGGTGAACAAACTCAATTGACTAAGCTAGTTTACGACATTTTTTATACACTAACCACACTCCACACTTCGGAGTTTCTTTTGTACTAGAATAATGGGTGGGTGAGGTTTAGAGGAATTTTAGTGTTTGGGAAGGATTGTTGCTTGCTGCGCTTTTTTCTTTCAACAATTTTAGAGGGCTTGGATTTTTTTCTAGGTTTTGGTAGATAAGTCCAATGCCACTGCAAGGAGGGAGAGACCATCTCTCTCCATTTCTGTAGCAATGAAGAAATAAAGGGATTAACTTTTCAGCCAGGAAGATTCAGGTTATATTACAAAGAGCTTTTTTCAAGGAAGGCCAGCTTCGCACCAGAATAGCTTGCTTTTGAAGGTTTTGAAAAACAGGTTAGACATCTGCCACAAAAGATCACGCACAACTGATTCTACCAAGAGACAGGAGAGTAAATTAGATGACCTTTCAAGATTTTTTCCAGTTCTCTGTTCTGTGATTCTGTCAATGCCATCATCGTTATTTATAAAAGGCATATGCTTTCACACAGAGAGTGAGAATGTGAGGCTGGCCGTATGGGGTCAGACTGTTTAACCCAGCGCACCATCCTCAGTGGGAGCTGAAAGCCAATGTGCAGGGAAGACTCTACAAACAGGGCAACTACATGGCATGATATTTGTTCTGTAGGTGGTTTATTTAGTAGTTCTTGGTAGATCCTAATACTGTGAATTTATCTGGCGCCACTTGAACAAGCCTGAGCTGTTGGTATTCACAGTGTCCCACAAACAGAAGTTCCTGCAGCTGAAACACATGAAGACCCACCTCTTTCAGTTTGTGCTTTTTGGCTCTTGGTTTGGGTTTTTTTTAGAAACATTAAAGACCCACACTCTCCATTGCCACTAAAAACTTTGTAGACCTTTAGCTAATTCTGTCTTAAATGTTTTAGTTTATAGACTCAAGAGTTCTAGCTTACTTATCTGACTTTTGTTTTTGGTGGGTTTTTTAATGCAAGATGGTGCTTTGATTCTTCTTGTTGCCCTGCTTGGAACATTTTCAGCTCTACTGTATAATCTTTGAGATGGAAGGAAAAAATTGCACGTGGTATTTAAGATGCAGGCACTCAGTAGATTGTGAAGAGATGTTCTCTGTTCTGTTTTCAATTACTTTTCCAATAAATGTTTTTCTCCTTTTGACTGCTGTTGAGCATTAAGCTTATGTTTCCATAATATGTTACGACCTCAAGGTCTCTCTTACCGGGTAATACTGTCTGACTCTCTTTTTACATTTGAAATTTGGGCAGTATATTTGGTTTGGGTGGTGAGGTTTTGATAGCAGGAGGTACTACAAGGGTGGTTTCTGAGAGAAGCTGTGAGAAGTTTCTCCCATGACTGATAGAACCAATACCAGCCAGCTCCAAGAAGGACCTCACACTGGCCAAGGCCAGGGCCATCAGCCACAGTGGTAGAGCCTCTGAGATATGGGTTAAAGAAAGGAAAAAGAAACAAACACCAAGGACAACAGCAGCCAGAGAGAGGAGTGAGAGTGTGTGATAGGAACAGCTTTGCATACACCAAGGCCAGTGAAGGAGAGGGTGGAGGTGCACCAGGTGCCAGAGCAGAGATTTCCCTGCAGCCTGTGGACAAGACTGTGGTGAGGCAGTCTGTCTCGCTATAGCCTGTGGAGGTTAGTGGTGGAGCAGACTTGCTGGCAGGACTTGTCACCCCATGGGGGACCCACACTGTGCTCCAGGGCTGCACCCTGTGGAAGGGACTCACACTGGAGCAGTTTGTGAAGAACTGCAGCCAGAGGGAAGGACTCACATGAAGAGGTTCATGGAGGACTGTATCCTGTGAAGACCCAGCCTGGAGCAGGGGCAGAGTGTGAGGAGTCCTCTCTCTGAGGAGGAAGGAGCTGCAGAGACAGTGTCTGATGAACTGAGCACAACCCCCACTCTGTCTCCTCTGTGCCACAAAGGGGGAGAAGGGAGGGCATATCTGGAGTAAAGTTAAGCCTGGAAAGAAAGGAGGGGTAGGGGAAGGTGTTTTTAAAAATTAGTTTTATGTGTCATTACTCAACTTTGATTTGATTGGTAATAAATTAGGCAAATGTGTCCTAAATGGAGTCTGTTTTGCCTGTGACGGTAACTGGTGAGGTATCTCTCCCCATCCTTAACCCACGAGCCTCTTTTGTTATATTTTTTTCTCCCCTGTCCCGCTGAGAGGGGCAGCGAGTGAGTGGCTTTGGTGGGCACCTGGCCCCCATCCAGGGTCAGCCCAGCCTTATTATCCCTTGTATCTTTTTACATTTATCTGTATTGAATTTCCTGTGCCTTTGTGGTTATTTTTTGTGGTTTATTGCCTAATTACTAAGCCACGTAAGGTCTGCATGTAGTTCTTCATTATGAGCCCTCACCTTCACCACCCTAAATAATGAACTAGCAGCACCAAATTTTGTTGCCTTGCTACACTTCTTTTTTAGCTTATAAATACAATGAGCAGCTCAAGTCCCAGGACAGATCTCTGTAAGCAGTACTGTCTTCCCTAACTCTTTCAGATGATTGTATCCTGTTTTTTGACAAGTTGTCTATCTATGCAAGAACCTTCTTTTTTTTTTTTTTTGATAGATTGTATTGACTGGATTTCTTCTTACCACAGGCTTGTGGGCATAAATATACGGCAGTAGTAGCAAACAAAATTATTCACTTTTAGATAAGAAACGATTCTGCTCTCCAAATACAAATTTGTTAAGAATGTAATACTATGATTAAACTAGATGAGACACATAGACTTGCTGTGATTTCAAATGCCCAGAATACAATGGTTTCATAATGTCTCTTCATTTCCGGAATATTGGAAGTATAAATGGATGTATTTTACTGCTGGAAGATTTTCACAAAGGATGTCAAATGTATGTATGGTTGGATATGTCTTGTTCTACAGTAAAAATATTTATGAATGCATCTGAAGCTTTTAAGTATGTCACTAATATTTAAACAATCTAGATTATTTTTTGTCACTGTTTAGTGTTACATTATTGCCGAGATGTGCATCAGCCTGTTGCAGTGTTTTGTTTTGCTTTGTTTTTCTTAATTTGGAGTTGAATACTGCTCAGCAAAATTGAGTGAAAAAAAATAGAAAAGAAAAGGTAGTTTCAAGTCAGGGTTATGCTCACCTGGTCGTGTCCTTTGCTCTGGGTTTGTTGAAAGGGACGAGTTTACTTGTCTGCATTGGATGGACACACATTTATATATATGTATGCAAACAAGGAGCTTTGCTGATTATTTCATTTTTATGAGCAACCTAAGATCCCTGCTCCTTTAATGGACAGGAGCCCATCATTAAAAATGTAATGTTTGTTTTGTGTAATTAAAAATGGTGCATCTGAGTACTTTTCGAAGTTTTTTTTCCCTTCCACCAATTCCTTCCTTCCTCCAACACACTTCTGGCATGGGTGTGTGTTGTTTCCTGTAGCAAATATTAAGGACTGATATGAACATAAGATATCTTTGTCACTTTTCATCTTTTACTATTGAAAGCAAATGTTCACTGCATGATTTTAATTAAAAAAACAACAACCCAACAACCCTACAAATACCATTTAAATCCCTGTCCTGAAAGGTTCCAAGCAATCAACCTTCTCCAGCTAAGGATCTGAGAATGCATATAATTATACCTAATAATTTCACCACTGTCAGATTAGATTGATTTTTCATCACTTGTGTGCAGATCAGATTCAACTCAGGTGCTCAGAGTGAAAGGAAGTGCATTAATCTGCAGTGACACTGTCTCTCCCAATTAGCGAGCTTTAAGAGATGTTAGATAATGCAGGTTTGATGGTGTGAAGCATTTTTGTTCTCCCACGAACTTTAGCAAAGTTAAGAAAGTTTTGGCCTTTAGGGGCAACCACTGGGCCTTCAAAAACAACATGGAGAACTAATGGAAATTAAGAACGTTCCTGACATATTTAAAGGCCGGTGTTTTAAATAGAGAATTTGAGGGAGATTTTTTTAAAAAAATAATAATACAAAGTGCAATGTAAGCCTGTAGTGCACAGGTCTTTGTGCAATCATAACAGGTATTTCTAAGTTCTCATTAGTGTACTGACAGTTATTAAGTTTGGATGTAGTGGTTTACCTAATGCCACGTAACCTTCTTGTCAGACATGTATGTGTTTCGGTGTAGTGCAACTACATGCAACTATTTCTTCAAACCACGTGTGGCCAGACCATAATTTTAATTATTTTCAAAGCAAGAGTAGTTTAGCATTACAGAAGTGAACAGTGAAGGAGAAAGTACTGAAAAACGAAATGCAAATAAATGCCATTGCGATGTGTGCATGTCTTCTGATTTGGCAGAATTAATGCTGGCAAGGCTTTGCTGTAACCCAAAGTATATGTTTATTGCTTAATTATCTCCATTACTGAATATGCTCATTGCATAATCTGGGGAAGCAGTAATTGAGTCCATTACTGTAGATAAACAATTGCCAATTTATAGTACTTCAGAAAAAAATCTTGACTGTAAACAGATGTTACAAAATATGCTATGTTACTTTTACCATGATGAAGCTCTGCCAATGCTTGTTGAAAATTGTCAATATTCTCCTTTTATTTCTTAGAGAAAGAAGTTTACTCCAATTATATTAAAATATTTTTTTCCTTTTTACATTTGCCTTTATTTCTGGATGAGCTGTTAATTTTTGTTTATTTATTTGTTTAATGTTGGTATTAGCTACTGTCAAGAAGGCAGTTATTTTTAGTAACTTAAGATTGGCTTTTGATTAAATGAGAGCAATATGGGATATAATTTTAACTGATGAAGCAATGATGATTTTGTAGGTGGGTAGGCAGTTTTCAATCTCCTACTTAAAAAGATATAATAGGCTCATCCTATTTCAGGAATGTTTGCATAAATGCCAATTTAGTGTTAAAACAAATGAAAAAAACGAACCCACTAGGAGCTCAATAATAACACTAGAAACTAGTTTGAATAGCATGGCGAGGTAGAGGGGCTTTCCTACAGATCGTAATACCACGTAATTTTTAGGTTTCATTCCTTACATCTTGCCAGACTGTGAACTCACCTGATCCAAAACTGTGTTCAGTGTCTACTTTCCCACTTATATAGAGCTTTAACTGATGGCCTGAAGCTGTACCATAGGTTGGAAGGATGGTCTGAAACATCAATATAAGAAACAGGCTTGTCTGGGTGAGATTTTTTTTGTGGGATGTTTTTTCCTTTATTGATGATTATGAATTATCCTGTGCTTTAAAGTACCTAGCCACAAGTGCATCAGCAGGGAATACCATCGTCTTTTCAAATGATTCCTGTTTGGATGAACCGTGGCTTGGACTGATTTCTTCTGGAAGCAGAGGAAAACTCAGCGTACCATAGCGTGAGCTAGAGTTCCTCCAGAAAAAGAACTTTGCTTCATATACTCTGGAAGGTTATGGGATTCTGAAATTGGAACTGGGACCTTCAATGTCTTATGAGAATGAAGCTGCAACCTGTATGGAAAACTTTTGTCTTCCAACTGCCCCCTTGCTTGCTTAGCTTATGTACTCCTGTATTGCAATATATGCTATACAGCAGTGATGTATTGGAATATAGGCAGATGTAAATATTTATGGAACTGAACGTCATGTACACAGACACATGCACTTTTATATAAAGATAAAGCTTCTACATGCATGTATAGAGGTGTGTGAGAGTGAGTACATGTAGAAAGCACTCCAGAGAGCTCTCCTACTACCATTAAAATTTTGCTATTGAGCATAGTAAGAGTGAGGCCATGCCTCCTGTTACGCGGAATTATTCTCCCAGTCTCGGGGTGCAATTTTGTATCTTACATCTGCAAAATGAAACTGATATCACAAATACTTAGTCCAGAAGTGTTCATTTAATCTTGGAAGTAGTCCCACTGAATTTAATGAGCCTGTAGATGGTAAGTTCTTTGATGGTCTTATTTTCCTTTGTGCCTTATTCAGCGGTGAGCACAATCTCCATTAGCTTTTACATTAGCATATACTGTTACAGCAAAATGCTTTTAGGTTTTGGCTTGAAAATGACAATTCAAACACATAAGCGCAAAAACTCTGAAGCAAAACACAACAATTAAATTAGAATTATTCCAAAATTACATTTGAAGAATCTGAGTTGGCTTTGTGAAATTTCAAGAGTTACATTTTCAAGTGCTGCTGCTGGGGGTCACCTGATTTGGCTTTACTTGGAAAAATTCTTACAGACATTGGGATTTTTGAGAGAGAAAGGATTGTAGACCTCAGATTGTAAAAGCTCCAACCTGCTGATGAACACCGACAGTCGAGGTAACTCTGGCTCCTAGGTAGCAGGGAGTAAGTGTAGAAAAGCACAGGAAAAGCACAGCTCCTTTGAACTCCAGTGCTGGCAGCCGGAGGTGCCTGGCTGTTTCCCATTGGGGTCCTCTGAAATACTTTCCAGTCAACAGTGCTCATCCAACTGAATGCACCGGTTCTGGGCAAGTCTTCTCTTCTGCGTGCTTCTGAACCATGTGCCCAAAGCAAGCTTCCTGCAGGCAGGATTTGCTTGGTAGGATTGAAGTGCTCTGACTACATAAAGCTGTACAGTTTTTATATGATGGATCCTCCTTCCCCTTCCCCTCTCCTCCTCTCCCTTCTCCTCTCCTCTCTGTAAGTTTATAAACTTTGTAAGCTTTTCTGTTTGTTTGTTTGTTTGTTTGTTTAGTTAGAACAGCATTTCTATTCTGCTGGTGTAAAACAACATCCCACACTGACCATAGCTCAGTAGGAGGCTTACAGTGCATGACCACATTCCTATAGTAGCATGTTTTGAAAGACTTCATGGGAAATTGTACATGGTTTTTTAGGTGTTTTTATTTTGAGGGTTAGTCTGCTAGTATCTCTTTTCTCTTATGAGAATAAAGAGAGGTAAGGAGGAAGAGGGAGCAATAATAAATACAAACGTGGGCACTGAAACTAAACTATTGTTGTTACGAGAAAATTAGGTGAGATGAGTTGATTTGTTTGCTGGTTTTCATTGTAAAGCTGTGTTTGAAAGACACATTATCTACTGCATTGGTTTTCATTTTAAAAAATGGTATTCTGGCTCAGCAGTATTGTCAAGAAGTACAATATGTCCCACCTCATTAAGTACCATCTTTTTCCTCTCCATCTGTCTAGAACAGCAGGAAAACTATTTTTCAAATAGAAAAATAATCAGGTTTTGTACATTTCCTTCCTTCACCTCTGTATCTATATTCAACTAAAAATTCAATCAAATTTCCAGGGAATTGCCTCTAGGACAACAATCTTAGTAAAGGTGCCATTCATAACATTAGGGCCTGTTGTTAGGGATGTAGCAAGGTGAACAGCTATGAGAGCTCAAGCAAAAAATATATTGGACATGTGAGGGAAGGAAAAATCTGCATATTTCACAGAATCACAGACTGGTTTGTGTTGGAAGGAACCTCAAAGATCATCTTGTTCCACCCCTCCCTCACCCCGTCATGGGCAGGGAGACCTTCCACTAGCCCAGGTTGCCCAAAGCCCCATCCATCCTGTCCTTGAACACTGCCAGGGAGGGGGCAGCCACAGCTTCTCTGGGCAGCCTGTGCCAGGGCCTCACCACCCTCATGGTAATTAATTTCTTCCTAATATCTAATTTAAATCTACCCTCTTTCAACTTGAAGCCATTACCCCTTGTCCTATCACTCCATATCCTTGTAAAAAGTCCCTCTCCAGCTTTCCTGTAGGCCCCTTCAGTTACTTGAAGGCTGCTATAAGGTCTATCCAGAGTGTTCCCTTCTCCATCTGAACAACCCCAACTGTCTCACTCTGTCACTATGGGAGAGGTGCTCCAGCCCTTTGATCATCTTCATGGCCCTTATCTGGACTTGCTCCAATAGCTCAATGTCTATCTTGTACTAAGGACCCCAGGGATGGACCCAGTATTCCCTGTGGAATATATCCACAATATGAGATATTCTCATATCTCATGATACGAGAGTAGAGGGGCAGAATCACCTCCCTTGACCTGCTGGTCACTCTGTGGTTGGCTTTCTGGACTGCAAGTGCACATTGCCAGCTCATGTTGAGTTTCTCATACACAAAGATCCCCAAGAAGTCCCCCTCAGGGATGTTCTCAATCTGTTCTCTACTGAGACTGCAGCTGTTCTTGGGATTGGGAAACATAACCCCCATTTTTTAAAAGGAAAAAAACCCGGAAGACACAGGGAACTACAGACCGTCAGTCTCACTTCTGTGCCACTGTAACAAAACAACTTGGCCAATGAAGCAACTTGCCACTTGCTTCACTGAGTAGACAGCAGTGAACCGCAGATTCTGGTTTTGCTAACGGAACTAAGAGGAAAACCCCAAAAACCAGGAAGAAGAGGCAACAGGAGAAGCATCAAACCTTTGCTTATGTTTTCAGGTAATTGCTTTCATTGCTGTTCAGCTTTTGGGAATTTCAGCATTCTTTAGGTTAAAGTGATTCTCCTGATGGGACTTGTATCAATGCCATCTCTGTATTTTTTACAACAGCCTTGTGGAGGTCCTGCAAGAAATCAATTTTAAGCCTGTATTGTCTTTCTGGAGAATGCTCCCAAAGACTGAATGTGGGACTCTGATTAAACCTTTTGCTTCAGAGGCCTCAGATCCTACTGATACTGGTCAACTAGTAGGAGTAGTCATACTGAATGAACAGACCAGTGTGAGCTTGGAAAGGTCACTCCTTTGCAAAGTCAGACTGACTATTGGCAGGAGTTGCCTGCACATGAAGCTGAAGTCCCTACATCAAAGGTTGCCCAGAAAATTGTATTTTGCAGCTGAGGTAGCACCAGAGGATGTGTATCTGTGTGAATGAGTATTGTTTGCAATACAAACCAGCCATTTAAAAAAAATAAATAAATACAGGTTTAGAAAAAACAAATAAACTCACATAATTTATTCCATGCATCCTAAATACATAATTTTTTATTTTCATTGTAGACACAAAAGGTATTGTTACACCCCAGTGTGTAACGAAATGAGGACACAAATCGATTGCAGACAACAGACACCAGTTAGCGATTTGCCAGTAGATGATGTTTAACAATCTGAGGGTAATGAAAGGAATTTTCAGGGAGAATAATTTACTGTGTTCTGGGCTGTACACGTGCTAAAGATGATGTCATACCCTGAAAAAATAACTACGCAGACCATAAATAGTTTTTCAGCTAGAGAGATTTAACACTTACTTTGGAAGACAGCAGGGTATCTTTGACAAAAAATCACTTTTCTCTTTATGAGAAGAATGATATTTCAAATCATAAAGCAAGTTTTACTGTTAAAAATGGGCTAAATAGTAATAGCACTGTAGTGACAGGTGAAACACATGTAACTAGACAGGAGCTGTTGGAGAGGGTTCAGAAGAGGGCCACAAAGATGATCAGGGGCTGGCTCACCTCCCCTATGAAGTCAGGCTGAGGGAACTGTGCTTGTTCAGCCTGGAGAAGAGAAGGCTGCAAGGGGACCTCATTGCCGCCTTCCAGTACTCAAAGGGAGCATATAGACAGGAGGGGAATCGAATTTTTACAAGGGTAGAGAGTGGTAGGACAAGGGGGAATGGGTTTAAGCTAGACGAGGGAATGTTTAGATTGGCTATCAGGGGGAAGTTCTTCATGGAGAGCGTGCTGAGGTGCTGGAACAGGCTGCCCAGAGAGGTGGTGGATGCCCAAACCCTGGAGTTGTTCAAGACCAAGTTGGATGGGGCTCTGGGCAACCTTGTCTAGATGCAGGCCTGGAGGCTGGTGGCCCTGCCTGTGGCAGGGGGGTTGGAATTTGATCATCCTTGGGGTCCCTTCCAAATCAGACCATTCTGTGATTTCTGTGATTCTGTGGTTTAACAATGAAACACAGGAATGTGAGAGGAGATAAGGCCTTGAATCCTTTTGGCAACATGTCACTAACTTTCCAAACCCAGGCAAGACCCCAGTTTGCCTCTCATAAAGCAGAGGTAACCCTTCTTGCATTGCCGTTTAATTGGGATTTGGTGTGGCAGCTCCTGGCCCTGGTGCAAACATGGCCCGAAAAGGATGGGACTCAGTCATGTCCACAAAAGCTGTGAGAACCTCAGGTAAAAATTGTGGCAGATGTATAACATGTTCAGTTACCTAAGAGTAGTGCTAGCCAAGGTGCCGGTGTTCCTGATATTATTAGTCAGATCTTGTGTACATTCAGATAACTAGAAAAAGAGCAAGACTTTGTTTAGCTGCAAAGGTGCAAGTTTAAACCAATATTTTGGACATGTCGGTATTGTGGTTACTCTTGATGTGGATGTGATGATTGGCCAAGACGCTGTGGAAACACCCCAGAATTAGTACGGAGCACCTGTAACGCAGTTTATCTCCCTGAGCAGGTACTGTTCTCTTCCATGTGCTGTGCCACACACTGTGTCTTGCTGTTGACTTCATCAGACCGACAGGTTCATGGAAAGGTTCAAAACGGAGATGTCACAGTGCTGCTCTGTCTTTGACTTTCTTGCATGAGCTCTTTTCCATCGCAGGCCTCAAGATCCCACTGGGACTTGTGGTATTTGGGCATTATATTAAGCACTTTATCTAAGCTCTCTAAAATAACTGCGTACTGAGCTCTCCATTCACACACATCTAGTGCTCGCTTACACTGGAAAGCTCATAGACTTTTCCCTTTTGCATTATGGAAAACTGTCTCAGAAATGGCACTCTGGAGAGTTAAACTTTTTTTTCCTTTAGAAAAGACTGGAGGAAAAGAAAGGTATGAAAATAGATTCATATAAAATTAAATACATGAATTTACTTTAATGTTGCTGTGCTGATTCTAGACTATATGCTCCAGCTTTTTCTCATCTTCTCCTGTGTATAACTCTGCTTGCACAGTCTCTGGGCTTGTTACATTTGATGAAATAGTTTTTCTGTACTATCCGCCTCTGCTAGGATGCCTGAGTATATACCCAAAAATAACGTGGCTTATTTTTAATTTAACTACATGATATTGGGGTGGGCTGGGGGAAAGGGAGGGGAGGTTTCTGTGGCTATACTGCATACTAGGGCTGAAAGCATAGTCTTTTTCCTGGATCCACAAGATTACTCTCCAGGTAGAACTTTGCACCACGTACAGGAAGAGTTAAAAGTGCAGGCAGGCCAGAAGGTGGGAAGGAGATCAACAGTTCAGGCAGATCTTCCTTATTTTGTGAGTTGTAAGCAGTGCTGTTTGGGCTGTGGCAGCTGCTGTAGCTCAAGGGCTGAAGCAGCAGCTGCCAAGTACTACCTTGGGGTGCTGGATTTATTTTTTTTATCTCTAATCCCTCCGTGCTGTGCTCATCCTCAGCCACGGTGTACTCTGTTCTGGTGCAGGATTTAGGAATTGGACAGTAAGCATTAAAAGAGCTTCAGATGGAGTGATTTCATCCGCTTTGTCTAAAATCAGTGCAATCCTGGAAGGCAGTGAATGTATTAATATCAAAGATCACTGCTACACAGCAGGACTTGGGAGATTGCCCTTAATATTCAAATGTATCCTGGCTAAAATATTTTATGCTTGCATATACTTTAAGATTGTGGGGTAGAAGGATTTAAGAATAAGAACAGTGCTGCAAGACCATTAGACAATTTCATAATTCTTGAAAACTGTTAATCTAATTGACGGATCATTCCTTGGTTTTACAGAAAAGCCTCTTTGTACTTTGGATAAATTAGTTGACTCAATACATATCACCTACTGGTTCCACAAATAAAAACCCTAGGGAAAGCACTTGAATTCCTATGGTCTGGGCCAGAGCATAAGGGGGAAACTAAGCTAAGACATAGAAATGATACTTTTACCAATGGCCCACACACCCACAGAGCTCACCTGTAGGATTTAAGGTTTGTCGGTACATTCCAATTAAGCACTCGCTTAAGTGAAGACCCAGCTGAAGATGATATATGAAATAATTGCCTCTGCATGTTACAGAAAATAAGTGAGCTGCAAATTGCCTTGGTATTGAAAAGAGAAACTGAACTCAATAACATGATGGAAGCTGAAGAGGTGTCTCTCTGTGAGTGTAGTGATCCTTGTCATCTTTTCCTGGATACCTACTTTCAGGGTGTTAGATACCAGATATGAAGCTAGACAGACCTTTGGTCTGACCCCAGCCATCCATTCCTGCAGGAATACTTCATCTGCTATGTCATTTAGGTAAATGGTAAATGTAATTATGCCATTGAATTGCAGTGGGTGTTGACCATTTAAAACCTTAATTGGGCAATAAAACTGGAGCCTAGGTTATGGGAGGAGTACTTTGGCTGTAAATAACATGTAGGAATGCTAATCAATGCACACTTTACTGTAGGAACAGCAGACTAATAGGAAAACCTACCAAATACTTACTAGGGGTTGTTGTGCCTGAAAAGTGGGAGGCAGGTAGTGTATTTTCACCACATCAGTCCTCTTCATTTACTTGTGCTTCACAAGCCATATATATAACAAGTAGTGCTTTTCTAGCACGGCTGTTTATTAAGTTCCAGTCGTTGCTTCCACTAGAAACCTGCTGAAGGCAAATGGACTATTCAGTTGTCACTGAGGGCATAATTTAATGATGCCACATATCTCTACACTGATGAATTCAGCCTTTTTATTGCGATTAATCTATGATGTGTGGAGCAGACAGTTCCTTCGTTTTGCAGAACTATCTGTGAGAAGCCTGTTTCCTCTTCTGTATAGATAAACAGAGCCTATTTATTGTAGAAGCCACCAAGGTACAGAGTTGAAGCCCTCAGGTGCCACTTTTACAGTCCCTTTTCAGAAGGTACCTTCCCCTTCAAATAATTGGTTTCCAAGTGGCCTCCGGCATCCCCTGCAAAATTGCCTTGTTTCACATTTGGCAAAAAATATTATAGTGCTGACCCACTGTGTTAACAGCAATGGTAAATAGTGAAGGATAGATGGAAGCATTTGGGTGAGAAATCTGTGACAGGCTTTTATGTGAAAACATTGAGTATCTGCTCTCGCTCTAATCACTTATTGTTTTTAAGTCAGTGACAAAAACATCCTGCTGAAATAGGAACGCTGGGATCCCATCTGCGGGGAGAACGAATGGTGTCAGACAGGCCTTACTATCGTGTAGCCGCGACAGTATATCAGGCAAACATACTGGCTGCTGTTTTTACTGCTGTTTTTAAGACTGCTTGAGAAAAGTTGCTTTAACCAGGCTTATGAACTTTCAAATGGCTACATAAAATTATATCTTGTCTTTGTTTATCCATAACATAAAGCTACTCTGGTAAAAATAAAATACAGACTTCATCTTTTAGAGGCTTACTAAACCTTTATGTTGCCCCCAGGCTGCTTCTGTTTTGCTTGGGAGAAAGCTCATTCATATTTCTTTTTCAGTCACTTTCACTTTGCAAAGGCTAGGGCTGTGTGTGATAAATCCTCGGTCCTGTCGGTCACACGTACATTTGAATAAAGAGTGATGGTTACTTTTCCCTTGTGGTTTAACCATCCTCGTTTTGTAGTTGTGGATATTCTCACAGGATTGCTTCGGGATACACTGAAATATGTCACTGCTGTGGCAGAAATATCCTGGAAACATTGTGCTCTTCTCTTTTCCTGTAACAGAACTTAGAAATGACTATCAAAACAAGTTATGACATATGGAAAAAACAACAGGCCGTGTAAGAATGATGAATATGCTCCAGGTTTAATGTAGATGGAAACGGAAGCACTTTCATACCTGCCAAAACCTTTTAACAATGTTTTGAAAACTGGTGTTTACATTCTTTGAAATGTTTATATCCAGAAGCAGCCTCCTTCTTTGCAAACTTGGTTTAAATCATCTTGGACCTCTGACAACCAAACTGACGAATAAACTGATATGCTCTGTTGCTGTCCTAAAGCCTGTTTTCAATAGGAAAGTTAACAGAATTTAAAAATTAAGGATTGGGATTTGAGAAACTACTTCCCAGTAACGAACTAACACTCTGAAAGTGTGTGCCTCCAGTGGTTTGCTTCAGTGGGCCCAAGAGGAAAAGAATAAAGATGAATTTTAGGAATACTGGGGGGAAAAAATAAAAAAGTGCAAGAGTCTCCAACAACATTCTTTTTTACTGAACACTTTCCTTATGGATTCATGGTCTCCTGCAACTCCTGACCCTTCTGTGGTACAACACTGCGGCAGAGCACAGCTGCTATTGAGCTTGCATGTGGTTATGAAATAATTCAATAACTATGAGGTTGTCAAGCTCACATAATGTCAGTAGGGTCAGCCTTACCTGCTCCAGTTTTGCCAGTTCAGTCACATGGTTTTTCTGCCCTTTCTCCTCAGAGACAGGATTGCACCCTAGTTCCAGTTCAACACGGGAAGAAATGGGAAGCAGGAGATCCAAGATGCATTCTCTCTCTTACTCCTCCCCAGCAAAGGAGCAAAGTGTACAAGAGCTGTACACTCATGGGCTCAGGGAGCATCCATGAGACATAAGAGGGCTGGGAACCTGAACCCTGGAGATGAGAAGGTGCTCTACATTCCCCTCAGGGATACCAGTACATATACCCTGTTCTCTCCTCCCACCCTTACAAGTGAGGTGAGATCAGATCAGCTGAGGGAAGAGCGTGGGATCAGGTTCATGAAAGACACACAAGTTCCCATGGTTCTATTTCTTACCTGCCATTTACCACAAAGGTTATTTTTATTATTACCTAGAAAAATTCACACTGCAGCTCTCTTGGAGCACCTCAGTGGTATAGGCAAGAGATTACAGAATCAAGGAATTGTAGGGGTTGGAAGGAACCCCGAGAGATCATCGAGTCCAACTCCCCTGCCAAAGCAGGTTCCCTAGAGCAGGTCGCACAGGTAGGTGTCCAGATGGGTCTTGAGTATCTCCAGAGAAGGAGACTCCACAACCCCCCTGGGCAGCCTGTTCCAGTGCTCCGTCACCCTCATCTTTCTCACATAGGTGCGGAACTTCTTGTGGTTTAACTTGTGGCCACTGCCCCTTGTCCTGTCCCCACAGGCCACTGAGAAGAGGTTGGCCTTCAGATATTTGTAAACAGTGATGAGAGCCCCTCTCAGTCTTCTCAGGGCTGAACAGCCCCAGCTCACTCAGCCTTTCCTCATAGGGGAGATGCTCCAGGCCCTTGTGGCCCTCCACTTGACTCTCTCCAGGAGATCCCCATCTGTTTTGTACCGGGAGCCCAGAACTGGACACAGGACTCCAGGTGAGGCCTGACCAGGGCAGAGTAGAGGGGCAGGATCACCTCCTTTGACCTGCTGGCTGCACTCCTCTTAATGCACTCGAGGATCCCATTAGCATTCTTGGCCACCAGGGCACACCGCTGGCTCATGGCCAACCTGTCATCCACCAGCAACCCCAGGTCCTTCTCCACAGAGTTCCTTTCCAGCAGACCATCCCCAGCCTTTACTGATACCTGGGGTTGTTCCTTCCCAGGTGCCAGACCCTACACTTGCTTTTATTGACCCTCATCTGGTGCCTCACTGCCCACCTCTCCAGCCTGTCCAGTTCTCTCTGAATGGCACTACAGCATTCCTGCATGTCCCCCACTCCTCCCAGCTTTGTATCATCGGGTACTTGCTGAGCGTGGGCACTATTCCCTCATCAATATCATCAATGAAGATGTTAAACCTGCTCTTCTTAAACAATCTCTACTCACCTTTATTCATTGCATGTCACCTAAGCAAAATAGAGGGCATAAAGTACTTTGTTCTTGCCCAGGCTGGAGGAGAGGGGAAGTTGCATTTAATAGGCAGAAGTCTTGGTTTCTGGAATCAAAGGCGTGCATGGCTACCTCTCAGATGACACTCCAATTCAGGAAAAGTGGTGAAAGGACATCTGTTGGCAAGTTGCCTTCGTGCGTTATTGAGAGCAGCAAGCTGAAAAGCAGAAGAGATGAGGATACGTGGGATCCCAGCTGACTAAAAGAAAGCAAATTGCGCTCTTTAAAAGAAAACTGATTACCAGACATATTAAGCTTTAATCTTATTTGCAGTTAGTAGCCCCAAAGAGAATGCTTTGTTGGAGGCCTTCCAAGAATAACTCTTGCAGACAGCTTGTAAAACAAAGACAATGCCATGGAAATAATGCAAATACAGTTCAACATTTGCTATAATAAAGTTAGTCTATGACACTCTTTTTAACAACCTCAATCATAAGTGCCAGTTTCTTCACTGGCAATTAGCTCTGGTGGGACAGAAACTTACCCAAAGTTGACATGAAGACAGTAATCACACATTTCTTTTTACAGAGTAAAAAAACTTTATCCATCATCTAAACATACTTTTTATTTCTAAGGTTTTCTTTTAAAAACACCAGTTAAACACTGAATGAGCGCAAAATGACCTCCACTAAGGTACTGCTCGTTTGCATTCAGTTCAGATGGGATGCTGCTTCATATTCCAATGCAGCAAACTGCCAAACCCCGACACAGTGACCTGCTTCAGCCAGGGAACACTTTAATCGGGGTTCTGCAAGGGTTCTTTGGCAAGGCTGCTCCTGTCTGCTGCCCTCACTGCACGAAGCCATGCTGCTGACGTGAATTACAGTTACACATACCCTGCCTGAGGGATCGAACCTCTGGTGCCCCTGTTTTCCTTACAGGTAGCCTACGTTCGGTTCCTTGTCTGACCTGAGCCTGGCACACTTGGGATTGATTTTACTCAGTTCTCTCTGCAGCTGAGGTTAGGTCACATGTGTGGGATGGAAACCCTCACAGGCATCAGTGCCGGTTAGTGCCTGTTGCAGTGCGAATCACACAGAGGTTCCACTCTGCACTGTACTAGCTGTTTGCCCCAGACCTGGTACTGTGTGAGGCTCTGGGCACATCAGAGGAGTGGCACAGCTTGGACAAACATGTAACCAAAGCAAGAAAAATCCTTTGCCCCTCCCTGCCCCCCACCTTCAGGCACTCTGTAGAATGTGAGTGTTCAAGAAATTTGAGGGTCTCATGAAATCATGATAGCATCGACTATAATTACAAACCATCACAAAGACTTTCAAAACCCATTTATATTTGTTCTCATGTCTTGAAGATGTACATATTTTAAAAGATCCCTCCTCTAATAATAATTTACAGAGTTGATTTAGTAGTCCTCCACAGTCCATAAACCCGAATATCAATATACTTCTCTTAATACAAGTGCCATAAACTTAGTACTTACAGACTATGTTTTGAATGTACGCTTGCTCCAAAATTACATCTTTCTATCTAGCATGGTTTAGTGAATTCTTATCACTTCACTGAGTGTCTTTGGCTATATCTAGATCTCTTGCACCAACTTCCTTTTTATTAAATTGGTAATATTTTTGCTAAGTGAGTTTCCTGGACTCGGCTGCAGGGTAATAGAATAGATAATGGAGGTGTCATAAAGGCTTTCCACCAGAGGCATTTGGGATGCATCCTATGGCATCATCAATCATAATGGAGTAAGTGTTAAGCCACTTGCATACAGTAAACTGCTTGCATACAATAGCTCCTTCTTGCTAAAACTTTTTTAGCATAAATTGAAAAGACATGTTTTTGACATAGGAAAGCCCGAGACTTCCTGTATTATCTGCCTTTGCCTACATGCACACACACATGCAATCTGCAGCCTATAGAATGCTAAATGCAGGCAGTTCTATAGTTCTCGCAGCAGTGTGTGTTGCTTCTGACAGGGAAGCTGCCTGTCGCATTACACAGTCCCTGATGAACCTCTCAGCTGAGCAATACAGCAAAGCTCAAACATTTGAGTTGTTTAAGCACACAAGGAATCCCATTCAGCTTGCTGAAGGTGAACATATGTATGAGTCCTGTGCTGAGCGAAGAATGCCTCCTTGTCCCATGTTTATGCGTTGGCTGCCTCCATATTTTTACACGTATGTTTACTCTGTCACCTGACTACAATTTAAAGCATTTTTCAATTTTTTTTTTTTTTTTTAATCCAAACTACTTCAGTCAACGTTAGTCAAAGCCACTTTTAGTCTAATCCTCACTCAACTTACCCTGGCTAGATGTCTCCTCGGGAAACTATTGTCCACTTTTGACTCTCTTCAGTCAAAAGAATGGGCAACTGGAGTCCAAGTGGCACCACCATGCTGCTGCCTGCCCTCTCCTGCTTAAAGAGGCTGGGCCTGAAATATCTTATTTAACATTCACTGAAGTGAGCAAGTATACAAGTGTCAAGGTACGCATACATCAAAATATATGGAAAGCCAGGACTCTGTACACTCTCTACCTAGCAAAGTAGGTACTTATTATCCTTGACAGATCTGTGGGGCACAGAAAGATGCCAAACAAATGTCTGGGAAACCTAAGAAACTTTAAAAAATGACCCAAGTTACTTATGAGGGAGGCAAGAGCAGCATCTGCATACATGCTGAAGAGAATTAAAAAAAAAAAATCAATGTCACAGACAAAATAAAGCATTGGGCTAGTGACAGCTCTAAGCATGTGGTGGGTAAAGAACCAGTCACTGTCTGAACAGAAAGATCTTTAAAGAGAGAAAGAAACGGGAGCATCAGCAAAATTCCCCAGAAAATTGTGGGGCATCAGCATGACGGAGTACACAGCTTGGTTGGCACACCTTTTTTATTGGGGTTTTTTTTCCACCTTTCTGTGTTTATATTCCGTTTAGAATACAGGATTCAACCAAGGAGCCTGCTAAATATGTTCAGAATGAGCACAGTGTAATTTGTGGGTTCTGTAAACAAGTACCTCTTTAAAGTTATACATAATTCCAGAGACAGAGGTTCACGTGCTGAGTAAACCCTGTGTTTTCTTCATTGAAACTCGGCTAGTTACACTTTTTAATGAGAGCACAGAAACTTTGATCTATAGACTTAAAACCAGCCCCCAAATTTAAAAGCAGGTGAAGATAAAACACTTCCCAGAATCCAAGTGCCAAGGTATGTTTTTGGGGGGGGTGGGATCTGAAGTAATTTTCTAGCAGTATCAAACCACCTTCACACACAACCAGTTACGGGACACATGTCTAACCTATCTCCGGGTGCTGGGACATGCCCCGTACTCAGGGCCTGGTGCAGAGGGGAGGCCTGTTTCAGCCCCATGACCCAGCACAACGCTTCTTTCGGCGACGGGCCCACGCCACGCCACGCCACGCCGGCGGCACGCCGCCACGCCACAGCCACGGGCGGCTCACGCTGTGTCGGTGGTGGCGCCCCGTCGAAGCGCACGGGAAGGGCCGTTTGGTAGGTCGTGCGGTTTCTCCACGCCCTCACAGATCAGACCTACTGTCAGGGCGTACCCGAGCGCGCCTGCGCAGGTGCCAGCGCGGCGGGGGTGACACAGGAAGACACCCCACCTGCCAACTGCCCGCAACTACCCCTCCACTGCAACGCCAGACGTTAACAGCCCATAGCCCCGCATCGGCGCCCCAGGGGCCGCACACCCCGCCCCTCAGGCAGAGGGCTTGGGGGGAGAGGGGGGCGGCGGGCGGCACAGGTCTACCCGCGTTCTCGCGCCGCTGAAGGCTGGTAATCGCCCTCCAACCCGAAGGACGGGCGCTGACTGAGGATGTACCATGGGCGGCGGGAACGCACATACACACCCCTCCCTCGTCCCCCTGCACATCCGGGTTACGGCTGGGCGGAGCTCCCCGCCT
>VXBZ01010017.1:99859-207466 GCA_013399135.1 Heliornis fulica | reverse complement strand
CTTCCCCGGGAGCCCGGTGACAGGCGCAGCAGCGGCGGGGCCGGCGGCGCCCGTTGCCTCCCCCCACCGGCCGCCCGGCGGCCCCGCAGCGACAGGAGAGGGCCGAGGTGAGTGCGGGCTCCGGGCGCTTCGGGTTCCGCTTTCCGCTCCGCTCCCGCCCCGCGCTGGGGCTCGGGAAAAGGGAAGCGCAGAGTTGAGGCAGCACCGGGCTCCGGCCGCCGCCTCGGCCGCTCGCCGCTTCCTCCCCGCCGGGCGGCCCCGTCTCGGTGCCTGCTCGGAGAGCAGCCGCCGGGGAGGACCGGGGCGGAGGGGCGGGGGGGACGGCGGGCAGACGCTGCCTCTGCGTTCCGCCTTCCAGCGGCTCCCCGAGTTGCTCCTGGCAGGGGAAGGGCGGGCTGAGGTCTGGCGGAACGTCCTGTTGCTGCTCTGTGTCAGCAGCCTCCGGCAGCGTGCGTGTGTGTGTGCGCGCTCGGGGGGGATGGGGGTACCGAGGCAGCATCCCCGGCTCTGCCTCGGCGCTGCTGTCACATTAAGTTCGATCAAGTAATGGTTATTACGTAACATGTGACTAATATTTTAGACTTCCTCTTATCTGCTGGAATCCGGATCAGCCTTATTTTATTTCCCTTTAATTCATAAAGCTGGAGAGGGTCGGGGACGCTGAGGCTCTCATTCCAAGTAGCTGCCTAAAGCAACTTAAGTTTCATGTGACTTAACCCGTGTTAACCGAGGGTTATCACCTTCTTGCAGCCCAAGAAAGCAGAAGTGTGCTTCCCCCACGCACCCCGCTTAATGCAATTAGGGCTGAGTTTCCTTGGCCCATACTTGTTTTTTTTTATTTGTCTCTAGAGCTGCTACTTGTAAACTTAACAGGGAAAGATACTTAAATAGAAAATGATTTTTGTGTAGCAGCTGCTGAGAGAACTTTTTATGGTGACAAACAGGAGTGAACCGGCCTCTTCTGTTTATAAAAACGATGCTGGCACTACATGAACTGTAAATGAGCATAGCCCATAGCTGTACAAACCAAAACTATGCAGCTAACCATGTATTTTTATACACTACTACTCTCGGCTCCTCTGCAAAGGCAGCGAGGTTCGTGCACTCCGAGCACTTGCAACACCACAGAACTCGTTTTTCTTGTAAATACAAAGGATTGCTTATATTGGGGAAAGCATTTCATTTTCTATTGCCAGTGCCGTCGTTTTCTGTGACTTGGAAATTTTATCCGTGCCCTCCTGTGATGTTGGCTTTTTTTAAGTGGTATTGCTACCACTTTGGATTTGCTGTGTGTTTTCAAGCTTACCTTATCTGTATAACATAAATGTACAGCACAGAAAAATGTTCCCCAAATGATTGTTGATAGGGAGATTGTGGCAGCATATGATGTACCACAGGAAAAATGATACAAATAGTACCTGGTAAGGACACCATAGAAGAACCACCCTTCAGATCAAGGTGATAATGATAACACTTTGAGTATTATTGGATGCTGACTGGCTTTTCAGAATTGTAAGCTGTGTGAATGAGGATGGCTTATTCTACGTATACTTTGTCCCTGTAGGAATAGTGCAATTCAAAGACACTAGTGAAAGTAATTGAAGTGTTTTGAAATACCCTGTGACAGTCATTGCATGTCCTAGTTGAGAGGTGGTACTGTTTCACGCTTATAGAAAATTCCACACCTCTCATCCTCACCCTCCCCGCCCCCCTATCATTTCAAACTGGAGCTCAGGTATAAGCTATACAGAGAAATAAAGGAGATAATTATTATTTGGGAATTCAGTTCCCAAATTGCTGCTTTACTGAAATGGTGGCCTGCTGTCCTTTCTTTGTTGCATATGTTTGCAAAATATGTGTTGGCTGTAAACTTGTTAAATATTTTTCTTTATTCTGTCACAGAAAAAGTCCGATGTTCGTCTTTGGGATGAGAACAAAAAGTAGCTCCAGGGACTCTCACCTAAGTACTTCCAAATACTTAGCTCACTTGAATGCCATTTACATTATGTTTAGTTTAAGAGATTCTTGATGGATTTTGCATTTTAAATGTTGTGATTTTTTTTTTTCTTCTCTGTGCACATAATAGTCTCAGGCTATCCACCTGGCACAAAAGTTTTGATTCATAGGTCCAAAATGGTGCAGTCTGGCTCTGTAGTCTTTCCCAGTCTATTTCTTTAAGGGATATTTATGTGGAAGTAACATAAGTTGTATCTAGGTACAAGTTGACATCTGTTGGGAGCCTTCATTGCTTACAAGGAAAATGACTGGCCTACAAATTGAAATAGTACTTATTGTGGTGGGTTTTGTTTTTTGGTTTTTTTTTTTCAATAAGATGTATTAAAATGCCTTTTAGCATCTGGAGTGGTGCTTTTTAGAATGCTGCTATTTCATACCTATAAACCAATTACTATACTGAGAATTTTGGAGTTTTTATTTGATTTAACTTATTAACTAGAATCTGAAAAGTCTACAGTGCTGTCCTTTAGGCCAAGTTATACTGTATACTGTGTGTTCTAATATTGCACCTCAGGGTCTTGATTATATTTTTTTTTTCTTTTAAAGTTTGTTTGGAAGGTAGTGGTGGTTTGGGGATGTGTGTCCTCCCTTTGCAGGACCAGCATAGTGACTTTGCCATTGAAATTGTGTCAGTGGAGCTTATTTGTAGTTTATCTAAATGAATAGCTTGTGGCAGATAATGTGATGTGTTACAAAAGGCAGAAGTTGAATACTTCTGTTATGG
The DNA here is from genome assembly GCA_013399135.1 of Heliornis fulica. Classification (NCBI taxonomy): domain Eukaryota; kingdom Metazoa; phylum Chordata; class Aves; order Gruiformes; family Heliornithidae; genus Heliornis; species Heliornis fulica. The sequence continues at coordinate 204,726 of VXBZ01010017.1, read as the reverse complement.
TATGTGTCTTATACTGGTACTTAATAGAAGGAGACTTGGATCTCTAAATATGATGTTGCTCATCCCAGTCTCACTTTCTGTCCTTTGAGTACCAGTAGATTCTTTATAATAAGATACACCAGGAATTACTTCGCATATTTAATTATATTTTATGATTTTTAAAAAATATATGTCTCTGCATTGTATATTTCCCACTTTCACTGAGCAGGATCTTATTTTTTGATGTGTGCATTATTTTTCTTCTGTTGACATTGTTTAGTCTACTTATGCCTATGAATTTTCTCCTTTACTTTGTTATTCTTTGTATTAAAAGTATTCTAATTCTCTTTACAAGTTTTCCAGACACCTAGTGTAGTTGTGCAGCAGCCTAGTTTTAGATGAAGATAACACAGTTTTGCTAGTGTTTGCCACTGCTGCTTTTAAATCCTGGTACTTTTTAATTTTTGAAAGTTATGTTCTTATATTGAACAGAGATCTTCCTTGAGTTCTACAGGGATGCTTGTAATCCTCTTGTTTATACAATGTCTACTTAATTTAGAAGGTTCCTGGCCATACTAATAATTCTGTCTTTAATTTTCAGTGACACCCTGCATTTATTAACATTGAATTTTTTTGCCGCTGTGTCACCTGTACATCATGGTTGATTAACTCCCAGTTGGTTCCACTTTTGCTCTTCTGTACTTGACTAACCTACATAACCGTCAATTTTTCTGCATTCTTTTTCAGATCATTAATTAGTGCCTCTAAATGTTGCTTGCTTTATGAATCCTTGAAACATCCTGCTGTTAAACCTTTTTGCCATGTTGAAGTTTGACTGCTTATTCCTAGTCCAAGCTTCCTGTTTCTTACCTAGGAATAAAACCAGTTATTTTTAGAAAAAAAACAAAAAACAAAACTGAAATTCGCAAAACATATCTGCAGTGTGGTAATCGTGGCTTTTACTCAACTTCTAGCACCAAATCTGTTCTTGACAGTAGTACTCTAAATTTAACATCTGCAAATAAAATGCTTTAACTGTATGCTTGTCACAAAAGCATTTTGACACCATCTTCCACTAACTCTGGCAAAGCATCTTCCTCTTTTTTACAGTCTATCTAGCAAGCTCAGTCCATTATGTGAAATCAGCCCATCATAAAAATCAATGGAATTGATATACTTTTAGCTAATGTATTAAAGAGCTAACTGCTCTATTATTCACTTTTTGATTGCTTAAATATGGTTTTACACTGTGAAATATGAAGATCCTTAAGGAGCGTTTACTTTTGGCTACATTAGAAGCTCGTGACTTTGAGCACTGCATAAATACCTTGCATCCTGCACATTTACAGTAGTAGTAACTCCCAGCCTGTTGAGGCATTCTTACCACTGGATTCACATAAAAGTCTGGTTACAATCCAATAAGGAGAACAAACATGGATTCTGAAGACCTGGTCTGCGCAGGTGGCTTGTAGTTTCTTGTAGGAAATATGACTTTGATTTCTTGTGCCTTTGTTTGGAGGGCCAATGGAACCTAGAGGTCATGCTAGAAAAGTGTGTTTAGCTGATATCCTCGGTTGCCACTGAAAGTAAATATGCCTGGAGTCCTGGTCAGTTAAGAAAAAGTAACCATAGTGAGGTGGTGTCCCTAGATTGTGTCTTGGTGTCACTTGCCACCTTTGCTTCTGTGATCCAGGGTTTCATTTTCAGTTATTAAAAAACTCCAAATGAACCAACAACTTTTGCCCCTTTCTCTCCCTCTGTCTGGTAGGCAACTATGGTATGGAGCTTGATTCTGAAGTGGCTTCAAATATTTAGTTATTTTTTGTCTTTTTACCAGGGTTTTGGTATTGAAGTGGTCATCTTAATTTCTATGGAATTAGCAAATCATCTTCAGTTGAGCTTTGTAATGTTGCATTTTTACTGGCATCAGTGTTCAGTGAGCAATCAGCGTTGCAACTCCTGTTGATAGTATCAGCTTCTGTATTTCTCCTTCACTATCAGATCTATTCTGCCATTTGGAGATGCAGGTGGGGTACTGAGCACTGTTTGTCTTGTGGACTGCTGCTCTGCATAATCTGGTGGTCCTTAGCATCTGTGTGTGGTCTCTTGTGAGACATTACTGCTACAGAAGAACAGTATAAAGCAGTAGTTTGCACTATGGAAGTTCAGAATGTGGGAGCAGCTGATGTGAAATTCATTCCTAGTTAAGAAGTGTCTTCATACTTTTTTTTTTGGCCATGCTGGCATCAACTTTTAGAAACTTTACTCTGTTAGAAAACTTATCCAAAAGATAAGACAGTTCAGTGTTCTGCTGTCTAGCTTTAAGAGCATTATCATCCTTTGGAGGCAGAACATGTGAACTGTTCTTTTGTTCCATAAGGTCCTGCTTTTTGAAACTGCCTTGTAAATTGTAAGCTGATGTAATGCTGTAAATGTATTGGGAAGCCTACTTTCTTCACTAGTCCTAATATTGCTATGCTAGTGTTAAAAATATCTAGGATTTTTTTTCTTGTATTCTGTAGGACCTCTTACTAGAGGTAGATATAAACTCTTGGAATTTTTTTGTACAAACATTCTTTGTAATGGGGCATGGTGCTGTTCATATTGAATTCCAGTGTTTTGTAATGTAAAAGAATTCCTGATGTGTAAATGAAGTCATACAACAAAATTTGTCATCACAATTAGCAGAACTGTAAGGAAAAACTTTTCACTGTGAGGGTGACAGAGCACTGGAATGGGCTGCCCAGAGAGGTTGGGGAGTCTCCTTCTCTGGAGACATTCAAGACCAATCTGGACACATTTCCTGTTTGGTTTAATCTAGGTGATCCTACTCGAGCAGGGGGGTTGGACTAGATGGTCTTTCGAGGTCTCCTCCAACACCTAACATCCTGTGAATCTGTGAAGAATTGAATCTGTGTGATACTCAACGTCTAAGCTGCCCGTGAAAATTTGTTGAAGGCAAGCAAGAGGGTATGCCATATGCTTTATTTTTTTTTTATTTCTTTAAAAGAGTGCATCAGTGTAGACTCCAAAGCTTCAGCTGGTGCTTCAGTCCTGTCAGTCACAGGAATTATGCTAATATCACAATACACAAATGTTTTGCATTAAGTAGCTCTACAGGAAGCAGAAATACCAGCCTCATTTTACAGGCACAACATGAAGAAAGCCAACAGAACCTGAAGAACTTGAATCCAAATCAGTTTCTGTAGCCACTGGTTACGGTTATCTTTTTCCATGCTGTTTAAGCCTGAAGTCTGTATGCTATCAATGCTCTAGGGCAAATTGTGAATGATAACCATAATTACACTGACAGTGGAAAGTGAAGTAATGCCAGTTTTTTTCAAGGGAGATGGAAGCAAATTTTGGGTATGTTTACTTTCTTTTAGGAACCTGTGAGAAACAAACCAGGGGATGGGAATGTTGATAATGGGTTCAAATCAATTTTCTGTGGGTAGGGAGAGAAACTTAGGAGTGCCCTTACCTATCTGCATGAAGAAGCAGAATGAAAAATACATTGAATGGTCATGGACCTCTATAAGGTATCTAGTAACAGGCTTTAATGAGGTGTTTCCACAATGGTGTTCTGAAATGGGTTTAACTAGAGTGGCCAGGATGAGCAAGTAGTAAGACCAAACATAATGCTGTCACCCAGGCCAGATGTGGATGACATGCAGACATAATGTCAGTTCTAAATCCATTCTAGGTAATTTAAAAATAAACAAAAAAAACCACCCCCAGACAGAACAACCCATTAGTTCATCAGGCTTCTGAATCTTGAGACGGTCCAAAATGCAAGTCAGTTGTATGTGGAAAAGATAGAATTGGTCAGAGTTGTGCTTTCACTCTGGGTGACATGCACCAGTTCGATGGCCATTATGAAGAATTTAGCATGAAGAATAACCTGGGCACTAGAGTGCATGTCCTGTTCATGATGCTTCTGCGTTAAACACACTGAGAAGAGAACATTCACTGATGGGGCCTTTTTTGAGTCTCTTTAAATACTTACTTAAGTTGAAATTAATCTAATGGGTTTCTTTAATTTTCCATTCATTGTGTACTCAGAGTAATTTGGATTGATACATTTTTCAAACACAGAAGCTGAATCTTGTGTGCAAAAAATCACCCTTGAATATTGTCTCTGGATAGCACTTCTGTAAGAAATTACTTGAATTTCTGCTATTGGAATACTACTATGAATATCCAGTTTGTGAGTTAGTTACTGTTATTAAAAAAGTGAAGGGCATATTTCTACGGATTTTTTTTTTTAAGACCATTTTGTGGTTTTAAAATCTACTCTCTGTACTATCCTGTGAATGAAAGTGAATGTCTGGTGTCTTTATCTTTGAAAAATCGTTGAAGACCATATATTTGAGGAGTCCTGTCCAAAGATGTACTTGGAATAACAGGTATGATTAGAATAGCCAAAAAAACCCCAAAGCCATGCAAGCAATATGTGACTTTGTTCACCTCATTTCCAAGATACTCTTGTGCTTTTTCTGCTGGCCTGCTGATCAGAAGCTTAAGAAATACTGGTACTTTAAATTAAGTGTATTAGAACTATTACTAATTTGTTTTCAGTTTTCAAATTATAGAGATAGTGCCGACATGTACACGACATACTACAAATATTAAGCTTCCTAAAGTGCAGCAGAGGTACTACAGTTTAAATAAGTTTATTTGAAATACGTATTTCAAGAAAAATGAAACTTGTCCCTTAAGGCCATCTCCTTGCAAAGAGAGGTTATAAAATTGAAGTCCTCTTTCAAGCTGACATTTCTAAATACTGATTTTATGGTTTATTTTCTGAACTGGAAGTCTGAGGAACAGCATGAAAAATACACAGTCATTAGTAACTTCAAGATGTAGGAAAGAGCTGTACCACCTTCGGGAGCCTTAATACAGATTAAAAATTATTCACTCTTCGTATCTTCTCTCAAACTTTCAAAGACCTTTAGGTTCTTATCACAACTTAAGCCTTGCTCCAATGTTATTCATACATAAAAATGGGTTGCAGATAGGATGGGAAAGGTCCAGTAAGTTAAATTTGCATTTACTTAAGATACAGCCCCTTTTAAAATTTATTTTTTTAAAAGTATCTGGCCTTTTAAAAGAATGGACCAGTAATGCTTTGGAAATGTGGTCTAAGATAGCTTTGGAAAAGCAATTCCAGGCTGCCCATTGGTGCCTTTTCATCGAGTTCTGTTGTGGATTATTTGGGACCTGAAGTGAATAGGGAGAATAATGTGACAGGAGGGATGCACAGGAGTGCTTTATTCTCTGTAGAAGCTAAAGCAGAAGAGAATGGGGCAGCAGCTGATATCTTCGATGGTATACTCATTAAAAATGTAGGGTTTTTTTCTAACTTTACATTGGTTTTAATTTGTGTCATCGTGGATTTTATGAACATTGGACTAAACTTTTTAAAGATTATAGAATAAGATCATCCTTAAGGGCTCTTCTGGCTGTGTGAAGTAAATGGTCAATAATCTAACCTTTAAAATAACTCTAATATGCCAAGAGCTTAAAATTGGTGGTATTGGTGGGATAGTTTTACAAAAACTAGTGTTTGTTACAGGTACTCATTTGCTGTATGAACTGGTAAAGAGTGAGGTGAAATTTGGAAGTGTGGCTGTCCAGAAGCACTGGCAGACTCCTGCAGAAAATATTGAACGGTCCATCAACTCTTGTGAAAGAGTTAGATATCCAAATGGAAGAAGGATATCCAGATGTGTTACAGCAGAATCTGAGTTACTATGACAAAAGCATCTGAAACAACTTGCACATTCAAAAGGCATATGGCACAGTTGTTAAAAGGTGAAAGTTTTCTTATTATTAGGAATTGAAGAAGTATTGGTTCATAATATTATTCTCAGTATCCTGATATGGTGTCATCTCATATAAAGAAAAAGGGTGTTTAAAAAGCACTGCAGTTCTAAATCATAAAAACTTCTACATCTGCAGTAGTTTTTCACAAATGTAAGGTAACCAATACCCAAAAGAAACCAAGTGATCTTGCATATTGAATTTACTAAATCTTTAAAAGAGAAGAAATACTGTAAAGACAAGAAAATCACGTCTCTTGTTTCTAGAAGTTGCTTCCAGTTCCTCGCTTTCGGATTTTGCAGAGTTGTCAAATCGCATAGTCTGTTTTTTCTTTCCATGTCCAGAAAAACTAATCTCACTTCTGCAACCACTTAACGCTTTAAATCTGCTGTGTGCAAGAAACCAATTGTCCCAATCTCAGCTGTGATCTGATTCACGGAAGTACAATAGGATGTAATTTTCTTGCCTTGGATTATACCAAAGCTGCCTTATGCAGTTTTAGACTATCATGACTGTCCCTTTTTTCTCCCCAAAATTGTGCTTTGCCAACTACGCTAAGAATTTATTTGGGCAGAAACAATGGGTTTTGTATATTTCATGAGTGTTATGTATATTTGAAAGACATCTAAGGATTCTTCAACCACATTTTCATCTTTGCTGAAAACTTCATAAAACAGCTCAGCTTCTGCCAGGAAAACAATTGCTTTTTTTTGTTTGTTTTTAATAGCATACCTCATGCTGTGTACACTGCAGTTGAATTGCACCGAGTTGCAGTTGCCCCAGTCAGGCAATAAAAATTGCTTTGGCAAGTGAGGAAGAGTTACTTTTTGACACAGCTTGATCTCCTGCTTGGTTCACCTTCAGCCCTCTATACCCTTTCCCCTGTTCACCCTCCCCCAATTTGTAGCCTGTTTTTTACTCCCACTGAATGGGCAGAAGTTCTCAAAATATTAGACTGGCACAAGTTTGGGGGAAATTGGTGCTGAGGAAGACTGACAGCTTATCAGCTCAACCGTTGCCTGTTCATTCTCTAGCCTGACAATTTGCTGATGAGCCAAGTTTCGGACTGACCAGATAGCATAACTAAACCTTGCAACGAACCCTAACATGTGATACCTCTGGCCCAGTTGGTAAGTAAGAGACATAGGGAGGACATGACAGGAATATGGGGAATGAATGTTTTTGGAGTGGAGGAATAAGGGAGAGCCCCCATAAGGCACAGCAGCAGCCAGGTGTTTTGAGGTTGTTGCTGTTCACTGAAAATCTCTGGAAGATCAGACCGCAAGTTCTGCTTTCCACAAAGGCTGCTTGCACATAGACTGTAACTTATTTCCAAGCATCAGCATTCCATCAGATATTCTTCAGTGTGCTCCTGCACCTACTGCAGCTGGTACTTTTAAATTCTAAAGAAGTAGCCAGCTCCTGTGGAGTAGTTTGTGGGGTTTTTTGGCTTGTGGGTTTTTTTGTTTTGTTTTGTTTTTTTTCAGAACATGGTGGCAAAAGTTAAAGCACTTTGCTTGCACTAATGAGTAGTTGGTCATGTTTCTTCTACCTGACACAAAGTTTCCACAGTTTGGTTATGAACTTTTCAATCTCAATTTGCTGAATATTTTTTTTAATGGAAAAAGTTTGAAATCTGTTCCTAGAAGAGATAATTAGCTTGCAGAGGGGTACTTTATAAGCATACTATCTCCTGTTCTTCTGTTGGGAAACCAAAGAGCACAGGAGAGTAGACTGCAGATAAGATGAAGATTAATGTATTGTTCATACATATAAAGTATGTAAACTAATGTAATTAGGGGAGGTGATAACCTGACTTACTGGCTTTCTGAATGTCATGAGGGAAAGGAATGAAAGAAGCTCAATTCACTGTCTTTGTGCTGGTGTTTTTTTAATGCTGAAATTAAACTGGATACTTCATTGCATTGGGAAAACTGGGGCTTTATTTTTAACTGTGACAGCTACTTTCATACTGCCAATTACCAAGGGTGGTATGAGCAAACTAATAAACTATTTGTTTAGACTTTCTTCAGATTCAATTGTTGGATGTTTAGTTATGACCTAGTTTATTTGGACACGTGTTCTTCACTGAAATGTCAAAAAAAACCCCAAACCCCTAACAACCCAAATATTTTAGGAAAGATTTCTGACACTACAAATAATAGTGTAATTCTATAATAATATTCTTCTACTTTTCTGAATAAATACTGCTAAATGATAGGATTTTAAGGTTTTAACAGATATTAAATAAAATGTTGATGTAAGTATGGACAACTTTTAACTGTTGTAAACTACACATTTTTTTAACCTGAATTATTTACTTTTTCTACATATAGTATGTAACAACTTCCTTGGCATAAAAAATAATCATGGAGAGTTGGTTGCTTCAAGCCTAATAAAAAGTATAGGTTGTCTTAAGGTGTATTCTAACTATTGTTTCCTTTGTTGCTAATAGTATCTGAATTATGTGTTTATGTTCATCCGCCTAATGGAGATTGCTCTGCTTTGTTCTTTGGCTGGTGGCTTTTTTTTCCTTTCCTTTGAGCATATTAATAAAAATTTGCAAATTACATGCAATATAATATGTTCTCTTACACTCAAACTTTCCTTTGTTGTGGTAATATTCATGGGTCATGGATATGCTTTTTGAGGTGTTGTAAGTAAATGACTGGATCACAGTGTTAAAATACTGTGCTGTTGGCTCCTCAACTTGTAATTATTTCAGTAAGTATGCAAACTTTTTTAAGCAGAGATCTAGTATTTTAAAATTTAAAATAATAATCTGTTAAGACATTGCTTTATGGAAGGCTGTTTCGAAAGAAGTGTCAAACATCTGCGTTTGAGGCAATATTGGAACTGGGTGACATAAGCAGTGTTACCAAGCATATTTTAAAGTTGTTTAAAGTAGTTGGGGGTGAGTCAGAATAAGTGTTTGGTAGCATCTGAACAGCTTTGAAATAACTAATGCAAGATCCCCTTGATCAGACTGAAGCTGTGATCTCCATCTTTCACTGGACAGCTGCACTAGCCATTGTGAAGGAAGCAGTGATATTGCCATTTTCGACTTTCTAATATATCACAACTACAAAGAGCCTTGCGGAATTTCCTACTTAACATTTTATTTAGAGGATGTGTTGGGGGCTCCAAGTACCTGCAAACAGGAATTGAGCAACAAAAAAACAGTAGGAGATGGGAACAGAGGAGTTGGTGAGAGAGTAAAATGTAAATGTCGTGCTGTAGAAGAAAACAAAAATATTTTAATGACTAAATAGTATCTCACCAATTCTTTTGTCAAATATTGATAGCTGAAGTAGTTTGGGAATGCAGAACTACTAGGTGAAATGTGGAAGTGTTGAGTGGTGAGAATCTACCTGTTGGCATGTGAATGTTTTGACTGACATCATTAGCCTGCCTAGCCAATTTCAGGTAGGAAACAATGAGTTTGACCTTGCTTGTGCTTTCTGGAAATGGAAACAAAAATGAAGGGGACAAAAAGAAGCTCTAAATGCTAGGGAAATTTAAATAATAGAGGTAAAAGAGGGTAAGCTATGATTAGCAGGAAAACGTCATTCTGCTCTCTGCATGAAGTAAAGGGGGGTTATATATTCTGGTAAAATGCAAAATAGACATACTGTCTACTTTCATTTACAGCATAGGGCACACTGTTGTAGCCCTGGGGTATGTTGGAGTAATTGTTGAGGGAGACAAGACAGATGATGTATTTGGATGAGACATGATGACTTAAGAAAAAAATTGCCTTGTAGTCCAAACCAGACAAGGTAGTTACACGATTTGTTCAATTTACATGCTGTCTGAATTCGTGTAGCGCTTTCACATACATGTGCTGAAGATAGCATTGAACTTCAGATGCTTTGCAAACCTTTTTGCCATATTCATTCTTGATGAGTAACCAGAATATAATATCTAATGTATATAATGTATAATATAAAGGGCTGGAGTAGCTCTGCTATGAAGACAGACAGTTGGACTTCTTCAGCCTGGAGAAGAGAAGGCCCTGGGGAACCTTATAGTGGCCTTCCAGTACTAGAAAGTTGCCTATAAGAAAGCTGGGGAAGAACTGTTCATGAGGACATGTAGCAATAGGACAAGGGATAATGGTTTCAAACTAGAAAAAAGGAGATTTAGGTTGGATATTAGGAAAAAATCTTCACTCTGAGGGTGGTGGATCACTGGAGCAGGTTGCCCAGAGAGCTGGTGGAGGCCCCATCCCCGGAGGTATTCAAGGTCAGGCTTGATGGGGCTCTGAGCAACCTGATCAAGTGAAGATGTCCCTGCCTACTGCAGGGGAGTGGACTAGATGGCCTTCAAAGGTCCTTTCCAACCCAATACATTCTATGGTTGTTGCTATGGTATGGAAAAGCACATTGAATTTTTTGTCCTGTACAATTCTTTCAAGAATATGGAAGGTTGATAAGGCTTTTGCTGGAAGAGTCATATTTAAGTCATCATCTTTTTATTTAGAGTTTATTTAAAACTTAGTTTCTGGAAATGTGGGATGCTTTTTGGTGCAAATTGAAGAGCAATGCTGACAAATCAGTGGTTTGAGCATACTTGGTCTGTAGAACACTTCAGTTTGCAAAGCAAAAAACTGTTCTCAGCATTTGCTATTCTTTTGAAGCTGATGAAGCACTTCAGCTGCTACTTATAAATTGGTTCTCATTAGTTTTATATCAGAGTAATTTGAAACTAGATGTTCAGGTATCATACCGCAGAAACCCAGCTTAGGTGTTTTGACAAATGGATGGCTTTCTGTTATGGTGGAAGCCTCATGGGGTGTTAAATGCAAATTCCAAGTTTTCAGTTGCAGAGGAAGGTCTTAGAAATGCTTTTTCAGCTGGTACTGCTTCTCTGGTTTAGTTGCTAATGATGAATTGGATTTGAGTCTATAAAAAACATAGTATGCTTCCTAACATACACAGGAGGTTAGCTGATACTTTCCACATGAGCCAGTGTTAAGAAGTGCCTTGTGAAGTGTATGACTTTGTCAAATAGTTGAGCTGCAAGCTGAATCATTTGGGAAGCTTTGTTTCGGCCCATCGCAAAGTATGCAGAAGTATTGAGAGCTTCCTGCTTGTTTTCCCTTTTTATTGCTTTTTATTTAACTGTATTTTTAAAAGACAGCTTCTTTCGTTTTGGTGCTTGAAGTGTTCTGTAGTGTAGCATTCCTCCTGGCAAATAAAATATTCAGCTTTTATTTTTTTATAACTCATAGTTCTCTGTATGCTGACCTTCGTTTCAAAGTACCTAGACTGCTTATTATACTATTTAGTAACTTTGCTTTAGGGATTGATGAGAAACAGACATTCACAATATTTCAAATTGCTACCTAACTTCTGATGTATCAGTTTCTCTATTTTCTGTTCCATCCCTTTAGTTAAATAGAGTCAAATAAGAATTATTCCTCAAACCTGAATCAGCCAGGTGTTCTAGGGAAGCAAAAGTTTATACTGAAGTATTTCTGGGTACTAAAAATGTTAAATTTATTGACTTTATATCTGAATAGCTGATGGAGGTTCCCAGTAGTGAAAGTTTCCTGGACCCTGAAGTAGTTTGCCAGGTATCAGATTAATAATCCTTTCCCTCATGATGTTTTGATGTAATGCATAATATTCCTGGTCCACAGCAGCTGCTAAAGAGGCGCTTAAACTGAGATGGAAAGCAAAGAATAACTGGAAAGTAAACAATTACAGAAAATAGACTCAATTACCACATGTGGAAATTTATCAAATAATAATAGCAAGTCTTAAAATTTCAGAGTTGGGTTGTTAGATTCAGAAGCATGTCAGTCAGCCACTGATACTGAATAAACAGTCTTTTCCTGTCCATTCCTGTCCTTTCACAATACATGTATTGTGAAATGGATCTCAAATTTTTTTTTTTTGATTGCGGTACATTCCTCTTCTAAATTAGCTCTATCCAAATGTGGTGATGTTGGAAAGAAGTGTGGGGTTAGATGCAAGTGTTTAGGGACTGAAGGACTTTGGTATACATTCCGTGAGCTGCAGTGCTGATTTTGTGTTGTTTGTTTTTTGGATTGGGATTTTTTTTTTCTTCTTTTCCGTTTACTTGACTTTAGGCATGATGTACAGATAAACTGCATACCTTGTTCCTTGCATACCAAAGTATCTTCTGGATTTGGGCTCCTGAAAAAAAGGCACTGCGGACTGCTGACTGACTCAGCAAATAGTCAGCGAGGTGAAACGGTGTTTCTAGGAAGAAACCTTAATATTTGCAGGGTGATTTAGGAAACTGCATGCTGAACTGCTCCGCTGCCAAAGGCTGCATTAAAACAAGAGTTGTTTTTTGTTTTTTTTTTTTTTTTTTCAAGGAAAGCTAATTCATTGGTTTATTGTTGCAGTTTCCTCATCCTTGTTATGACAGTGTTAATAGCTCTCAGTAGTCTGTTTCAACTACCTGTTAGTGATTTTACAGAAAGGGACAAGAAAGAATTTAGGGTTGGTGTTACTAACCGAATCCATTGTTTCAGAAATTTGATAACATTTCCCGTGTTTCTTTGTGGTAAACAAAACTTCCTGAAACAGGGACCATTATCTCACCTGAAGCCAGAAAATGTTTGCCTGCCTGATTCTATTTAGAAGAATGGAAGGGGTTTGGGGTTTTTTTTGTGTGGTTTTTTTTATATTGGTTATCTTCCTACTCTTGTAAAGGAGAAATGGTCATTTGTCAGTTCAGCCAAATTTCAGATACTGTTGCAAGCAACAGAGCTTTGCCTGGAGGCAGATGAAGATCTCTGAAACTGGGACTTCTGTGGGAGGGTTAGTATTTGTATATGAAGACATATGCTTGCTCGAGCAGTTTGTTGTGTTAGAGTATGTATTCTCCTGTTAACACTGACAGTCTTACTGAAAACTTGAAATCTGGCAGAAGGCAGCAAAACTGTTCCCTCTTCACTTCTGTTTATTTCCCTCACCACAACATTTTTGTTTTAAATAAAGCATTAATATTAGCAAAGAACTGAGTCCCCAGGCCAGAGGGGTTTTTTTTCCTAGGGGAGGCTTTATGTATTACTTCTGTGCTCTGGGCTAGGTCTTTTTTTTTTTTTTTTTTTCCCCTAAATGTTTACTTTTATGTGCTGTAAGCTTACTATTCCCTGAGTTAAAGCCCTCCTGAGTGCGTTATTTTGGACTTCGGGGTTACAATATGCTCGTTCACCTCTTAACTGCCTAATATTTCCATTACTTACTGGGTGACAGATGTTTAAATATATAGGTAATATAGAGCTTTGTAAAAGCTTGTGGACAAGAACACAATGTTCTTATTTTTCTTTGATTAGCAAGTGCTAATTAAACCTTGCAAGATGATACTTCCCGCTTGACTTGTGAGGCTTTATGGTTACTTTTTTCACTAAGTAAATATATAAACAGGTTTTTTAGCTCTGTATGCAGCCATAAGTTATTTGGTTTAGAGTAAGGACTCTAATATTTCCATTTCCTTTGCAATGAAGATACAGAGCTGACTAGACAGGCTGTCTCTTATGCCAGAGTGCTGGAAAAAATGATTTTGCAGTGTCTAAACAGACATAATTAGATCTGTGGAGCAGTGGTTTTATTTTGGAGGCTTTCTACCATTTAGCACTTTGTTTATTACCTTCAAGAGAAAATATGATATCATTGAGATCCTTTGTACATGTTGAGAAGCTTTGTGTAAATTTGATGTTCGGTTTTACAGATTTACTAGTTGATTTGTTTCAAGTACTGCCTAGTGTGAATGGCAAGTCTTAAGGATCTTGCTGAGTTACCTCCCCCTCCAGCTTTTCTCACTCTAAATTATATGCTAACAGTGCATGCTGTAATGCTGTGTGTGATTGCTAAAAAAAAAAAGCTAAGGTTTTGAATAGAACAATTCTGTAGTTCTTTCTCTACATATAGGACAGAGTGACTGTAATTTTATCTTAATGTTGCCTGTTGCAACTCGTAAACTGATTTCTTGGCCCATGGAAGGCTGAGATTTTGATCTTTTAACATTGTTAAAGCAGAATATTTGAATATCCATAATTTTGCATCCCTCAATCTCTGAGATAATGGGAAAATCTTGTAGTTATCTCGCTCTCTGTAGTTCCATTAAAAATTATTAGTGGAAATGGAGAAAATGGGTATGACAATGCGGCTACATTACTTTTTTCTAAACTGTTCTTCCAGACGCTCTCCCTATTATATTTCACACTGGTTTTGTGTGTGGTGGGTTTATTTTCTTTTTTTTTTTAAACTGTCAGATCAGAAAGCAAGAGTTTACAGATTATTCATTTGATTATTCTGTATAAGAATACAGCAGGCAGCTTTCCTGAAGCGCTCTGCTCACTGCCAAAGAAAGCATTGATTGTCACAGGGCATGGTTAGTTAGTCCTGTATATTCCATCTGGTATGTCTCACCTTTGGTGGATTTGGGATTCAGGAACATGAGAATGGGAAATACAAAGAAAAGCCACCCGGCAGATTTCATCCTCACCCTTTGTGCTCTGATCACATTAGAACTGGCAGAGCTGAGCTCACGTATGGGAATACCTCAACGTAAGGTCAAGTTCAGCTGAGATAATACTTCACAAGCCTCATAAATTATACTTAGAAGATCCTGCTCTGGGAGGGTTTGGACTAGAAGATCTTCCAAAGTCCTTCCAGCATTCTGTGTGTGTTATTCTGTGTGAGGGCATCTGTGATTGATTTCAGTGTAGTTATGTACTTATTTTACCTTCATACCAAGTAGGTTTTGGGTGGGTTGTTTCTTTTTTCCTCACTAGGTCTGGGAATCTTTACTTTTTTCCTCTGATGAGTCAGAGAAGACTAGAAAAGGTTAAACAGAAAGCACCATCTTCCTCATTTGATCCTATGGCTGTTTGTATACATGGAATTAACAATGGCACTTTCTAGCAGAGAACACTTCTCTGAAATTGGAAGTTGTGCCATATTCATAACAAAGAAACAAAGAACTCCACTTTGTGCACATCCCTATGCTGATGCATGCATCCCTATAGGTAGCAGTTAGCATGCTGGTGGGAGTTGATGTTTCTGCCTAGTTGCTGCTGCTTATTTTAAAGCTGCTGCCTTACTTGCTTTTTCTGAGGAAGGTGAGTACTCGAGCTGTTGCAGTAAGTGATAATTATCTGATGTCTCCTGAGCTTCTTGTGCCTGTGGTGAAGAGTTGTCAGTGAGGTCCACAGCCAGCACCTAGTGCACAGGAAATGTGTTGCCTGTAGTGTCAGGGGTTTGCAGCTGCTGCTGCTGGTCCCACCTGGGCTCTCAAGCAGGGGGAGGGAAGACAGGACTGGAGTTTGAAGCTATTGCGGAGTAGGATGGGAAGGAGACTTTGAGAAAGAAGTACAGTTCAGACTTGTGAGTTTTTTGATTAGCCCACTACAAAAATACTACTGAAAAACTAGATCACCCACTCTTTATAAACAAACAAAAGAAACAGAAAATGTGTCGTTGACACTAAGTATTATTTTCTTGACTTCTGGGTTCCTTCATAGTGAATGCTTTGTCCACTGA
Organism: Heliornis fulica; assembly: GCA_013399135.1. Lineage (NCBI taxonomy): Eukaryota > Metazoa > Chordata > Aves > Gruiformes > Heliornithidae > Heliornis > Heliornis fulica. The sequence goes on along the minus strand of VXBZ01010017.1, from coordinate 189,400 downwards.
ATGAGCAGAGAGGTGTCTGATGCATTTTGTGCTGTGGCTCACATCTTCCATACGAAATTGTGCTGGTCGCTTTGCATACTTGTGAAACAATGAGGGTAGTGTTTCCTGGTGGCTGAGGAGAAGGTGCAGAGGGTGTCTGCCAGCTCGCAGCAGTCAACACACAACTCTTTGTTGATAGCCTCACTGAAGGCCAGCACGCCCAGATTGTTGATGTTCTGCGTTCATACTTAAGGCTGATGTACATGAACGCTATTAAAATTTTGATTGGTTTATTAATGTTCATGAGTCACGGTAGTTAAGAAAGACTTCCATTGTTTTTACAGACCTTCAGTGCTGCTTCTGATGAGCAAATAATTTGGGTTTTGTCTTTCTGGAGAGCAGTTGTGAGGTTAAGATCTTTTTAAAGAGGTAAAGCTGTTACCTTTTCTGAGATGTGCAGTTCTATGTAGCTACCCTTTGAGTTACGAGATGTATTTCTTACAGTAATGGTGCTGAATCAGGTATTAGATTATTAGATGCTTCACTGTTACAAGCAGTAGATTTTCTTGTATTTTTTTTTTGTGCTTTCCAGCAGTGTAGAGCTCTAAGTGCAAATGAGTTTTGCTTTAGTCTTAATTTGGGCCTGGGGGAGGGGATGACATGTCACAGTTCACTTCTAAAAATAACATTTACTTAAAGCCTTTGGCTCCATCGCTCTTGGTCCCTTAGGCATGTTGGCTTGTGTTGCATTGAGTCAGTGTCCCCAGAAGACAGGGCCGGGCAGGAGGCCTGTGAGAGGAAGGTGTTGCCATGTCATTTGCATGGCTGTGCTTGGTAGAATCCTTGCTTGGTTGGTGGTCAACCTGTTGGATGAAGGCTGGGTTGGGTAAAGGTGAGTCCTTTAGGTTTCAGCTTGACTGAAATAACTGTTACCTTGACAGTTTTTTATCAGTTTTGGGCAGATAGTACAATAGTAGTTACACCTGTTAACCATAAACACAGGTATGCGTTTTTCGGATGGCACTATAAATGATGCCTTTTTTTGACAAATGGGATGGATGGAAAAATTCTTGGATTGTCTCCATTTAAAAAAAAAAAAAAAAAAGAAAATTCTGATTATTTCCCTTGCTGTCTTTCTGTTTCTCCATGGAGAATTATGGAATAAAACTGCTTTTGTTGTATGCTCTGGGCCCTTTCAAGGGCAACAGGTGGAAGATGCAGGTTTCTCAGTGTTATAAGCCTGCTTTCTCTGGAGTTTGGTGGCCAGCTAATAACTTTCTATCCTTTTCATGCTTTCCTGTTAATTCCTGTGCTCTTGATGTTTTTGACTTTGTGCAGTGTCATACCACTGGGCTGAGCTGGTAGAAAAGTAAGTTGACAAAATGGAGTTGGCTACGTACTTCATGGCAATGGTATGACTTTCTGTGTGTGGAGGTGTGTCACTGTATAAACTGTATAAGCAGAAGTTGACTGTACAGATCAGGAAGATAATACATAACTAAAAATCATACAGTAACTTAGAAGTGAAAGCAGGATAAAGAGTGACAATTAGAAATAGATATTTCATTGTGCATAAGTAGCTCTGCATGACTGTTGCCATTACAAACATGAAATATGTCAGAGGAAGTTCTCTGAGTAATGAGAATGCAAATATTGAGGCTGCTCAGGTTGGACACACAATTGAATATGAGAATTATATTTTGTGCTCTACAAACTTTGTGAATCTGGTCAGTATATCAGAGTGGTTGCCTAAAACTTGTCCAGGTTTGAATAAAAGCTCAGGATATGGGATTTCCCTGAAAAGTTGCTTTCATTTTAGGTGCCACTTACAAGTGCTAAGGCAAGTGCTGTGCATCAGATCTGCGGCAGGTGATGACAGAACATTTAGCTGGTGGTTATGCAGTATAAAACAGTACTGTAAAAATGATTGGCAAGGGAGATATCTGATTTGAATTATTCTCATCTCATGATTATCCTGTGAAATACGGGGAGTTGATGTGAGAACTTGTTATTAACAGAAGCTGCTTGAATGCCAAATTCCAAAATTCCAGATCCCAACAACTTCATTTGAAGTCTGTAAGTTATTTCTACGTACTGTCTAAAATTAGAAGTGGTGCTCAGTGTAAATTGAGTAGCAGTGTAACATGGTACAAGGCATTGAAAGCTAATGCCTATTGGTAGCTGTAATCTAAGAACTCATAATTGCTATTGTAGCAGATGCTGTCTAGATTTAATAACATTCTGCTATTGGTGTTCGGGTCTCCTAACCTACTTGCCTGTTTGCATCAACAGTGTCTGTAGGTTATTGCTTTTCCCTGGGTTATCTAGGATTTACACCAAGAAAATGAAGGCAGAGTGTGGTTTTTACCTTGGTCCCTTTTGCCTGTTTCGGGCAAAAATAGCTTTTCTTTTGAGTTAGGAACATAAGAAAATCACAGCTAGTTTTGTGTGCACACTGTGCCTTTATTTTTGTTCTTGACAGGATAAATGGAAAATCCAGCTAGAGTAGAAATCTGCTGAAGAGATGTAGTTACAGGTAAGGCAGTTTTCTCTTTGACTATACAGTTTAGGGAAGCAAACTTGGAATCCTTATTGTGAAGATCAGAAACACACAATCAAGCCAGTCTAACTTCCTCTGCAACAGGAAGCTTGGGGACTGGAGAAAGCCACATGTGATACTCTTACAGAGGAAGCTAAGGAAACATGGCCTAGATAAAAAAGCTGGTTTAGGGTACGTGTAAAATCTTTAGGTTAACAGCAGAGTTTTAGCTTTCTTTAGTTCAGTTTGAGCAAGGGAAAGCATATTGTATGGGATTTTGGGTAGTTATTTCAGCTTATTGTTCTTGTTCATAAACTGGGTAATGGAATAACATATGGTTATGAAATCTGAGGAAGTTTTTGGGTGAAAATGCAGGTATATGAAGCTAAATCGTTGCTTTCCTTACCGTGTATTTCCACCATTGTATTATTCTGTCATAGTGTCAGTACTGTACTTTTTTTTTTTTCCTCTTTTGTAAATAATTTATCTGGACAGGCAATACATAAAGCTAACAGTTTAAAGAGGTAAAGTAATAAGCTTAATTAACTTAGTAAGCTCATATATAATAAGGCAAATGCAACACAAGCTTGTAATATATAATGAGTATTACTTAAGTATAGGCAAGTTACATCCTCATTGAAAATAGGAAAAGAAAGCTCTGCTCTTTTCTGTTAAGATACTTTGCTTTTCCGCTGCTTAGTATTTCCTTCAGACATTTCTTCATTAACTTGGCAAAGGAAGACATTTAAAGGCATTCATTCAATATTACTAGAATTTGAACAGATAACACTTGGAAAAGGCTGATGCATCATTTTTTAGGTGTTTTTAGAAGTTAAAAATGTTTATCCTTTAACATCAGGTCTGTGTTGGTTTAATAACACCTTTATTTTTTTTTTTTTACAAAAGCTGTCGTTATAAATGCCAGTGCTTAACTTGTGGGCAAGAGATGGAAGAATATTAAAATCTTCTAGACCTGTAAACCAGAATATGTATGGGAAAACAGTCCGAAGGAATAATCCTCTGGGGAGCTGCTCATGTGAATGTGTGCCACCGAGGAGGCTGTTTTCTAGCCTTATCAAGAACAGTTCATTGTTTGTTGTGCTAAGTGTTCACGATTGGATAGAGGGCGACATATATAGAACTCAAAAATAGATAACTGCTTATTTGGGAGGACAGGCAGTCCTCCCACTTAAATCATATCATCTGAAGGGCTAAAAAATTCTGATGACTTGTTCCACCTCTCCCTTCTACCCTGCATATGTTGTGTTCCTCACAAGCTGAGTTCACTGCCTCTTTTTAGAAGCAGTCTTTTGGTCCCTTCTCCCTTACACAGGGTTTTGGATTTTGAAGACTCTTACTTCCCTTCCATCTCAAGCTCTTCCAGAACTGAGTACAGAACTTACTGAATTTCTGTTGTTTTTTTCTAGGGCAGCCTTAAGACCTTGTGGGTGGAAGACCTTGCTCGCTGCTACATACATGTCAGAATGGCCTAAGCCAGACTGTTGCTCTATGGTTCCTGCCACAGGCTCTCTACAGGATGTATTGGGAATCTGCCACCAGTGCTACAGCACCATCCAGATGGCTGTAAACCTGCAGAGGAGGTTAGTAGAAAATGTGATCCAGGAATTCATGACACTTTGGTCAGGTCTGTCTACTTTGAATGTACCTTAAAGGGAGCACTTAAAGTATGCATACTTAATGTATGCAGCTACTCTGTCACTACATATTCCATATCTTTGTTCCTTAAGAGTTCTGGTAGACCAGCTGTCTAGAGCTATTAAACAAGTACCTGTAAGAATACCATTAGATGCTCACACAGGACTTATTAGTTACAGTGGTTGTCGATGTGTATCGGAAAGTGCAGTGTCCAAGTGGGAAGAAAAAAATACTTCTAGTTCTCTTATACTGAGAGAGTATAGGTAAGTTTATAATCTTGAAAAGAGTGATCTAGGACAATGAGCTGGAATTCAGATCAATTTTCCATCCAGATGAATTAAGAGATCCTGTTTTTTATTTTGTGTTTCTACAGTAACCACAGTTCCCTTAAAGCATCCTTGTTGGGCGAAAGATGTCTTACTAAACCACCACTCTGTAGTCACTGGTTGCCCAATAATATGTTTAACTACTAAGCTCTTGTCAAGCCTTTTCTCTGTGTGTGTCCCCTACTTGCTACTGGTTTGGGTTTTTTTTTTTAAGCTTAGTTAAACTTTGGTTATCCATTGTACTTCAACAGAACAGACAGGCAAAGATGTGGCATGGCAAGTCTGTTTCCTTTGGTGGAAAAGGTTAATTTAATGTTTTAAATACTGTCCTGGACTTGATATCCTTGGTATTTGCATTTTGTGTTTACTGTTTGTCTTGGTGTTGTCTTTTAGCACCTTTCATGGGGTTAGTTTTCACAGTTCTGAAGAACTCATTGGGACCAGCTTAGGTTTAGTGGGGTAAAAAGGGAAATGCCTACTTCCGTAGAGAGGGGAAAATATATCCAAACTGCAACCTAATACTGTTAAATAATAGTAGAAGCTACTTAAAATAAATAATAAAAAACCCCACCCAAAAAAAACCCCAAAACCTGAGGCGCGGGGAGTGTGGACAAGTGGAGCCATTTTTTTTTTTTTTTTATTTCTGGATCTATTTCTGATGCCTTCTCAAAGTGTAGCTACACTGATACCTCTTGCTGTCACTCAGTTGTTTCTTCTGTGATTGTTGACTCTCTAATGGGGAGTTTAATGGGGTAACAGATTTGAATGGAAAAAAATGCTGTTAGAGGGGACACCTGGTTGGTCTGCGTTCTTTGGTCTGTGTCTGCACTGGGAGATTGATGTGGCTGAAAAAAAAACAGTTCTTGATTATTTTTCAATTGTATCAGTTCCCTGATTATGTTTCTTCATTGCTGTGCAAATTTTTTGCTGGCAAAGCAGAAGGTGGTATGATGGAATGTGAGGGAAGGTGGAGCAGCAAATAATCCCACAGTAGTATGATGGTGAATCTTTAACCGTGGTCTAACCGTGCCACATTGCTTCTCAGGCTTGTCTGATCTCTCTTGTCAAGATTCTAGTATTTTCAGAGAAGTTGGAAACCTTTCAGAAAAGTTTCTGAAAAATAATTTTAAGTGAACTTTAGAACAGAACTTTAGAGAAGTATTTTAAAAGTATCTGACTTAAATTTTTTTAAAAGCGATCGTGTTACTCAAACGCTGCGCTCTCCAATTAATATATAGCTGAGTATGCAAAACAGATCTATCATATTTCCTTTTTTAATGTTTTCTAACTGATTATCTTTTTAGTGACCTGTTTCTCTTCTGGCTTCTAGTCAGAATCAAATTTTGAATTGCAAAATAGCTTAAGTTGCTACCAGCTTTATACCTTCAAAAATGATGTGTCAATTTAAATACATTAGCTGGTTTTTACAAAGTGCCTGACAACTTCTGGATAAAATTGGCAAAGTAATAAGCACTGAAGTATTTGAAGAAACAAGTAATTTAGTGAAGTCTGATAGATCTCTGCCATACCTAATATATTACTGATTGTTCTCTCTGCAACTCTGCAGAAAATGTACTCTCAGAAAATAATCTTTATGCCCTAAATTACATATCACACATCTCGGGTTCGGATTGCTATACAGTGCAATAGATAACAAATTCTAAATTTAATGTAATTTTTTCTCCTACCAATGCAATGGCCGTATCCAGATTTGGCTATTTTATTAAAAGTTCCCAAACCTTTCTCATATTAGGATGAAAACTTTCAATATGAGCCAGCTGGAAAGCCTCTTTTGAAATTGCTGGCTGTAAGAGTGTAGTCTTGAAATCTAACATGTGAGTTAATCTGCCATTTCTAAGGTATTTAAAATATAAAATTAAGCAATATTTGAAAAGTATTTATTACACAATGCTCAGAATGTAGCATTTTCCTGCGGAAATGCCTTTGCTTAAAGCTTTCTATGAACAAAGTGAAAATTAACTTTTTGCAGTGTTATTAATTTTTTTCTATCATATATTGACAAATGAGCTCAAAACATGATCACTTTGTTGTCGCTCAAAAGAAGTATGGTTTTTTGAAGTTGTTAAAGAAGGATTGTTATTTTCAAAAGAACTGAGCTTACTTCCATACTACTGTTTTTGATCAAATGTGAATTTGAATGTCAACTTTCTTATTTTTCAGCAAAGTTGAAAGGTGGGAAGAGTCCTCTGTTTTTTTTACCTTTGAAATCTAACCTGTGCAAGTGCTGTGATTGCAATGATTTGATATAGCTACTCAAGAGCTTCTTTGTATTTTATCTGCGTGTTGGATGTAGATCTGTTGTTACATTTTCCCCCATTAATAATGCTATGCTTTTATTTATAAGAGTATGTCCACAGTGCAGGGGAAAGTTAATTCTGAAGAACTATAAACCAAATGCATTCTGGATGGAATGCATTTGGCTGGATTTATATGCAACATCCTCTTGGTCTCAGGGTTCAGATTTTGTATTTTTCAGTTTCAGCAAACCGGGTTTAACTAGTGGATTTTTTATTTTGCTTAATTGTTTGGAAGTACTACTCTAGTGAATATGAAAAGGTTTAAAACATTTCTGTAGTATTGGAGATGTGCGTAAGAAAAGTCTTAATTGTAGCTGATGTTTAATTTGACTGGAAATACTGGCAAATACCTTTTTCTATCAGTTTATTTAATATGTCTAGTTTGAGGGAAATGGGAAGAGGACCAAGCTGTTCACAATGAAATTAATAAACTGGATTTCTTGTCACTTTTTAGTTTTGGGGTTTTTTGGTTTTTTTTCTTTCTATATGGTCTCAGTATTCTGCCATTATTAGTTATTTTATTCAACTGCCCATAGACTTCGTTTGTCATGAAAATTATGCCACTCTTTCATGACTCTACAGTTGGGCCAAAAAGGACTGTAACGATTTCACCCCTACAATATGGCAGGGCAGTATGAACAGCTGAGAAGTCGTTGAATATTGTCATCATCTAAAAACATCAGGGTGTTACCAGCGCTGCTCTTGTCCTGACTCCCCAATGCAGCATTCCACTGGATGCTAGAAAGAAAATTAACTCTACCCTAGCCAAAACCAGGACAAACATAAGATCGCTTTTTTTCATCTTGTCTCTAGGTCATGCTTTTTGTTTGTGTTGTAGCAACGTAGTAGTTTTCTTGAAGATCAAAGGGGAAAATACAGTGTTAAGGAAAGGGAGAGTAGACTTCTGTAGTGAGAATGTCCCAAGTGTCAAACTAGCCTTTGCAATAGTTCAAAATGGACAGTACTCCTACATCTATAAATTCTTGTGTACTGTCAAGCATCATAGGTGCTTCAGCATGCAAATATCTGTACCTCATCTGAAGTCTAAATTCTAGAGTTTTAGCCCTGGTTTTGTGGAAATAGTGGTATCAGAGCTAAAGCTGAAGTGCTACAGAGATAAAGTACCCAGAACTCCAGTCTTTAAGAAAAGCCATTTCTGTATTGGGCAGTTTGCAAACTAATCTAGCAACTTCTCCCTTCCAGTTTCTTCTTGTCCAGTCTTCAAGTAAACCCAAATTCTACAAGATTTCTAGAACTGTGCTTTATTAGCCTGCCTATTTAGTTTATCTGACAGTACTTTGCTTGTTGTTTACCTATTGCTTGTTGTTTACCTATTCAAAGTAGAACTCAAATACAAACATCACCTACTTTAGGAGTAGTCTTTAAATGGACAAATTTAAAGGTTCTCGAATTAAATCTCATGGTGGTTCTTTCTGTATACCATGTGTTCATTCACATGGGTTAATAATGGAAATAAAGAACTTAAAAGCCTGATGTTTCTCAAATTTATGTTGTCATAGATCTCTGGTAAGGCAGAATTAAGAAAAAATAAATCTAAAGCATGCAAGTACAAGAGGGAAAGTGAAGGATGGATGTGAAGAACTTTATTGTTAGTGCAATACTGTGAGTGTTAATTAAGTACAAAACAGTTGTAAGCAACTGAAGTTGCCTGCTGAGCAGACAGCCTTATGTTGTGAACACAGACTTTATGTGTGAATGTATGCTTAAGAGCTGTATGTCCAGTCTGTATAAATAAAGCTATTTGCTTTCTATGTAAAATTTAAATATAAATATGGATATAGCAAGGGAGTGCAAGTTTTTGAGAAACATTGTAATAATTTCATTAGCACATCACAAAATTGGACAGTGCTGCTTTTTCTTTTTTTTTCTCCATATCTGACCAGGCTTTTCATTTTAGAGAAACAAGTATGTGTTCTGATTCCCTTTTTCCTTCAGTGCTAGGTTGTTTGTATTTTCTTTACGGACATCTGATGTTTTCTCTGTACTTTAAAGGAAACATTTAGCCTTGCAAAATTCCTGAGCTACTTTAGTTTAGATTTTTTTGGTGTTTCTGTAGACGAAGTAGGAGTTAGTATATTTTTTTTTTAACTAACTGCAGTGTCACAGTTAAAGGAATGGGAGGTACAACTTGTTAACACAACCTTTGAATTCTTTACTGCTCCATTGTTTTGGTTGAGATAACATAACCCACTGTGTTAAATGATTTTTCTCTCCTATTTTGTCATATTATATTTCCTAATTCTTTAAGTCTTCATGTTTAGTCACAAGTATTTAACTTGATATCTGCCTGTACTTGATTTGTCAGCAAATTCTGCAGTTACTTAAGGCAAAACACGCTATGAACATAGGATTTTTTCCTCTACCTATATTGTTCTCAAAGCTTTTATAGAACACTTAAATTTTAAGTATCTTCCATATATATTGAAGAAAAAGAATGTTCTTGAAATGTATTTGGTATTTCTTAAAGTTCCCTTTCTGAATTTTTAATCTGAAATAGAAGTTTTTTCAGGATTAGAGGCTTCTGCAGTTACTCAAGTGAGGTTGGTTGAATCTATTCATTACAATTTACCCTCTATTTCCAGAAATCTCCTTTATAATTGTTTTCTAATTAGCTGACTGCTTTTCTTTTATTCAAATTCTTGCCCATTAGTGACTCATCCTTAATGATGACTATTTGCCTGTGTCATTTTCTGCTCTCTTTAAAAGTGCTTGAAGAATTAATGAACAATTTTATTCAACTCCAGCTTTTGGCTTTGATACATATCTAAAGAATAATCAGAACTTTGGCTTTATTGAACATCATGAGGTTCACATGGGCCTGTTTCTCAAGGTACCTGGATGGCATCCCTCCCTCCAGCGTGTCAACTACACCCCACAGCTTGGTGTGTCATTGGCAGACTTGCTGAGGTGCCCTTGAACGCACTGTCCATATTGTAAAGCAAAATGTTAAACAGCGTTGGTCCAATGTTAACCCCTGAGGAAATCCACTTGTCTCTGCTGTCCCGATGAATACTGATCTGCAACTCTTGACCGCAACTCTTTGCTACCCATCCAACTAATTCTTTATCAATCAGGTGCTCCAATTTAGAGACACAAATGCTGTATGGGACTGCCAGATGCTTTGCTCAAGTCCAGACAGATGATGATGGCTGCATTTCCCTTACTTGCCAATGCTGTAGCTTTGTTGTAGAAGGCCATGAAATCTGTCATATCTTATTTGCCCTTAGTGAAGCCATGTTGGCTCTCACCAGTCGCCTTATTTTTCTGTGTGCCTTTATTTCCTTTGTTGTTCGTAGGTTGGGTATTTTATCTATGGAAAATGTGTAACTATCTTGGTGATTTTTTTGACATTTTAAATAAACAATCAGATTTCGAAGAGAAATATGGCTACTACTGACACCTGAGTTATTAATTTTTTAACTCTTCTAGATTCCAACCCCCTTTGTCTGTGTTCATCAGTGTTTTCAAGAAGCATCTGCTTATTTCTTCAAAATGCTTTAAAAGCAAATATTACCTGTAAGCCTTGACATGTTCAGACTGAAGAAAGCATCTTCTGTAGAAAATTCTATTGACACATCTGTATCTGTGATCTATTGATAAGGATAATACTAATTTTAGTTCATTTCCAGTTGGTAAAAACTGAATTTGCATTTGGACATTTTAATGTAAAACTTCTAAGTAAAATTAGAAGGCAATTTGATTTTCTAGGCTATGCGAAGAAATTGTAAAGGAGGAGGAAGAATCTGTGCATTCAGAATATGGAATATTTTGCTGTGCTTTTACCTGTCTGATCTAGTGCATATGATTTCTTAAAAGATTGCAACAGTAAATCTTATTTTTTTCAGCAGGGATTTTAACTTTAAAAATCCTGTCAGCTAGCCTGTTTACTTACAGCTCATCTTGCACCTGTCAGATGATTTAAAATAGTCTTTGGAATGTGTGATGACTTGATTATTGGAGATTCTTGCATTTGGTCTTAGTGAACATAAACCTTTTAAAGCCAGGTGGTGCTGCTTTTGCTTAACCTTCATGCAATTTTACATCAAGAGCCTGAATATCTAAAATATGTGGAAGTGTTCACAGGTTTTTTGTCGCAGTCAGTAAACAGCATACTAACAGCCTAATCTCTACTGCTGTGATATTTTCCTGTTGTATTTTAAATTTTGGGTAGCTCAGATATTTATTTCTTAAGAGCTTTGAGCTTGGCATTTAGCTCTGATACAGAAGCTAAAATTACTTGGTTTAAAAATTAACTTTTATTCTGAGGAATGGTGAACTTGCAAGGTTATACAATGAAATTGCTTTCCATTGAGGAAAAGGAAGTCTTAACCTAAAACACCTGTGCTAGTGTGACCTGGGTTTTCCTCCTCATATTCTGTAGTTTTAGGATTGGAAGACCAGCTAGCACAGCTCTTCAGTGGTTTACTAAAGGTTGCAGTCGGTTTGTAGTTCTGAGATGCTGATTGGCAGGAGTAGTGCTGTACTGAAGAAGCCAAGTGCTGGGTCACTTTGGCCTCTCTGGAGGGTAGCAGAAAGCTCAAGTAGGTCATCCTGATGCATCTGCAGGCATTGATTATTGCATATAGGCATTTATGAGCTTGGTGCATCACTAGCATTGACATTAGAAGTCCTCTCTTGCTGCTGTTAATAAAAAAAGCTTTTCACTTCTGAATTGCTCATTGTCTCATGCTGCTTGTGATACTCAATGATGATAAATGCTGTCTGTATTCTCTAGCTGGCGGTTACTCTGTCAAGCATACTCAGTGGCCCTCCCAGTGAGTATGTGAGGGGCTTTGAAGAGGAATGTTTGCTCTCTGAAAGCATCTGAGGTGTCGGCAACCCAGTTTAAGACTGCAGTTGTCTCAAGAAGAGAAATAACTGTCTATCAGTTCAGAAATCTGTTTTCCTGAAAGAATTGCCTGTTCCGTATCTGTTAGGAGAGGCAATATCTGCTGCTCAGTGTAAGGAGATGTGAATAACAGTGATTTGAACTTAATTGCTGGTACTGTAATATCCAGTAGCTTAATGCCTATGCAAAAACTTACTGCTTTTAGCTTCAAGAAACTATATATCAGTTCATTTTTAATGTGTTAAATTGAACTCCTAATATGCTGTAAGAAGATACATATATTTTTTTTTTGTATAGGATTGGCAATATTAAGTAGCGTATGCTGGTTGTTCACTTGGTCTAATAGAAATATATTTTAAATATCAGAGCAGGTGAGAGAATGGAAATGTCTGAAGGATCCCTGTGTAAGTCTGTCTATTTTTAGACAATTTTCATTCAACCTGGAGAGCAGACAGAATTAAATTGTTGACTCAGTCATCTGAAAGGAACTTTAAAGTCATACAATAGGAATCAGTCTAGTGAATTGCAGTTGTTTGTATGACAGCAGTAGTCTTAGTACTTTCATTGTATTTTTTGTTTCCAAACTATATTCTTAAGCTCTTGTAATATATAGTAATATTCTTATAAGGCATATTTTGTCTCCCCTCACAGATTAATTTTTTTTTAGTATAGCAAAAGAATGTAAACCTAAAAATGCACAGAGTAAATTGTTTTTGAACCTTTTATATGGTTAAAAGTATGGTTCATGTGTTCTTTGAAACCTTGCATCCTGGTGGATAAACTGAGGAAGGGTAGCCTGGAGGGTTGAGTAGTGAGGTGGATTGAGAGTTGGTTCAAGGGAAGAAGTAAGAGTTGTCATTAATGGCACAGAATCTGGCTGGAGGCCTGTGGCTAGTGGAGTCCCTCAAGGGTCGGCACTGGGATCAGTACTGTTCAGTGTCTTCACTGATGACCTGGATGAGGGAATAGAGTGCACAGTCAGCAAATTTGCTGATGACACAAAGCTCAAGGGGTGGCTGACACACCAGAAGGTTGTGCACATTCAAGAATTTGTTGTGTAAATTCAAGAAGATTTAGACAGGCTGGAGAGCTGGGCAGGGAGAAATTAAATGAGATTTAACAAGGACAAATGTAGGGTCTTGCATCTGGGGAGGAACAATCCCAGGTACCAGTATAGGTTGGGGACTGACCTGTTGGAGACCAGTGTAGGTGAGAGGGACCGCTGTCCTGGTGGACGGGACCCTGAACCAGCAATGTGCCCTTGTGGCCAAGAAGGCCAGTGGCATCCTGGGGTGTATTAGAAGGGGTAGGGCTAGCAGGTCAAGAGAGGTCCTTTTTCCCCTCTAATCTGCCCTGATGAGACCGCACCTGGAGTTTTGTGTCCAGTTCTGGACCTCTAATTTCAGGCAGGACACAGAACTCCTTGAGAGAGTCCAGCACAGGGCCACCAGGATGATTAAGGGAGTGGAACACCTTCTTTACGAGGAAAGGCTGAGGGAGCTGGGTCTCTAGCTTGGAGGAGAGGAGACTGAGGGGTGACCTCATTAATGTCTATAAATATGTACAGGGTGAGTGTCAGGAAACAAAGCCATGCTCTTCTCAGTGATGGCCATTGATAGGACAAGGGACAGTGGGTCCAAGCTGGAGCACAGGAGGTTCCATGTGAATGTATGGAGAAACTCTTTCACTGTGAGGGTGACAGAGTGCTTGAACAGGCTGCCCAGAGAGGTTGTGAAGTGTCCTTCTCTGGAGACGTTCAAGACTAATCTGGATGTATTCCTGTGTGATTCAATGTGTTATTCTGCTCAGGCATGGGTGTTGGGCTAGATGATCTTTTGACGTCCCTTCCAACTCCAAACATTCTGTGATTCTGTGACTGCCCATTGCAGTTTGTTCTGCAAGCAAGATAGGAATTTCAGAAAGTGTTGGATATGGCTGGGGAAAAGAAGCAACTTGAGAAAGCCTTTCAGAGAGCTTTATTTGAGGAGTGCTGTAAATAATTTATTTTTCTCAAAATTCTTCTTTTGGGAGAATCTGTATTAGAGAATTCCATAACTATGGTATTTGTTCCTTTCTTATTATTTATTTGTTTATTCCTGAAAGACCAACTTGAAAGCCATCCCAAGCATTGAGCTGGTGTGGAGGAGTTTTATGACAAAGATCTGGCAGCTACATTTGCTTCTGGAAGCAATTAATTTGGGCCTTTTCATTTGTATTCATTATTCTTCTATGAACTCCATGCTGGAAGAGGGATTAGAAAGGACTTCCTGGATCACTGTGTGTCTGCAGTCCCCTGCAGTGGTCTTAGAAATCTGCAGGGCTCTTCTTTAAAACATCTTCTTTGTTAAATCCCTAGGTCTGTCTCTGCCTTTCCCTTGTGATCATCTGAATAATTATATAATTGTTTTTATTGTTCTGTCCAAGGAGAATATTTACATGATGCACCCAAAAATCTCATTGGCCTTTTCTCCATGGCTGGGTGACAGTGGGAGCTCATAGTGTCATCCTTACAAACCTTTGCTTTATTGAAACTCACGAGCTGATAGAAAAGTTACATACTCTGATGCATACTATTGAATGTGTTTTATTAAATACTGTCTTGATTCTGTTATTCCATCCACAAACTTGTCTGTTTTCTAACCTTGTCACCTGTTCCTCTAACAGTAACAGGTCTCAAAATCAGCCATCTAGATCTAGCACCAAGGCTACGAAAGAAAATAATTGCTAGATTATAGAAGGTGCGTTCTTGTCAGCTCACAAAGTTTTTTTTATAAACCTTTAGTATTTTTTTTGTTACCATCTTGTTTATCCACATTAATTTTTTAATTCTGTCTTCCTCACCTTTAATAACAATTTTATTTGTGAGTACTGTATTTAAAATGTTTTGCTGTAGGTGACAGCAGTAACTGTGGTCAGTTATGGATGGAATGAAATTTACACTGTTTTACTTTTTTCAAAGTTGTATTGCTTTTTATTCAACTTATGATCCACTTACATCACTCGCTATATAAATTCTGCAAATACTTCTAGAACTATATACTGTATTAATTACTACATCAATGTATACTATTCGAATGCAGTGTTAATATACTTTATTAAACTAACCACATATGTCTGGACAACTCTGTCCTTCTGAATGTCCTTGCGTTTATGCCTGTTTTGAGTAGTATATCTAGTAAATTAGCAGACTTTTTTGCTGTCACGCTTTGAAATTTCACATGGCAGTTTCTTGGCCCTACAGAAGGGATTATACAGGCTATCCTGGTTTTACTGGAGTAGCTAATCTGAGTTGTTCTTATTTCATTGTTGTTTTTAATTTTATTTTCATATTTCATGGCTTGTTCATCTCCATTTCCTTGTCCCTGTTGCAATTAATTTTTACATATTTCATCTTTCTTTAAATAGTGTTAAGCTATATTTCTAACATAATTAACATTTGAGCCATACTAAGTAGTTACTAATCTGCAGATGATCACTTGTACACTGGTTAGGAAGAAGATCTGGAAGAACTGTGTTGTAGGAACTTCTTGAAAGTGCTTGCTTGATTTCTTGGAATATTTTGAGGAGACTTAATCAAGATAGTACATACTGCTTACAAGCTCCTTTCAGAAACTGTTAAGCACTCTAATTTGCAAAATTATAAACTAGTTTTCAGAAGGTTAATGAACGTAGTTAAGATGTTTCTCAAAAGTATAGGTACCAAAATAATGCCAATGTCTTAAGTAATTTCCTTGCAGCAACTTTGCAAGTGTTTCTGTTCAGGTTAGAAATTATATTTCCTTATTTTGTATCTGTTGAAGTAATTATTTCTAATAGAAGTTAAGTGGTTAAATAAAGATCACTTATCTGAGTAAATCAGGTCAATCAGAGGTTCAGATGCAGTGACGTAGTTCCACACAGTTACAAAGAATTTGACAAAATTGTGAGTACATACCCGTTGTTCCATTTGTTTGCATTGCTTTTCTATGTGATGAGCCAGACTTCCATCTCAGAAGAGCTACTTTTATAAGCACTTCTCTGTTCAACCTGTAGGAATCTGTAGGAATGCCTTCATGAACTCCTTATTTCTGTCTGTGTGTATTGTTCATCCTTGTTGTTTTTTCAAGTGTAGTCAGCTATTCATGTTTCTGTTTTTATGCCTTCATTCCAAGGCTTACCAATTTTAGCAAAACAATTGATAGTTTTTTCAAATGGTCGATTTAAAAAATGACTTAAGAATTGAAAATTCACTTCTGACAAATTGAAAGTGTAGTCATCCTGCACAGAGCAAGAAGAGAATAGAGATTGATTTTACTGACCTACATTTTTCAGATTTTTCTGAAGATTAGGTTTGGTTTTAATGAATTGTTCTCATACTGTTCAGACTAGTATGATCCGTTTTCTCTCATCACATCTTCAGAACTTACTGTTGATGAATTGTACTGAACAGATGACTTTTGAATACTGAAACCTTTAAAAATCTCTCTCAAAAAATAGCTCAATGAAGACTGCTTCTCTCTGCATTAACTTATGAGCAGAAGAGAGTACTGGCACCCTTGAGGTTGTGAATTTTTAAGTGTTTTTACATTTCTATGAAGAGGATGGAGAGTACACCTGTTTCCCACAGGTGATGGGTTGACCCTCTGATGTGATTTATTATATTTTTTACATTTGTTTTAACATAGAAACTAGGTAACAGTTTATCCACAAACCAATCTATTTACTGATGAGCTGATGGTAATGAGCTCTCTGCAAACAAGTAAATTTAACAGCAAGTCGCAGGAAAAAGCAAAATCCCAACATACCAGCACAGTCTAGTATTGACATCACTTCTGTTTACAACTGGATAGGCCTCATTAATAGTTCAGATATATGGAGTTTTGGACAACGCTCATATTGACAATTTGAATTTGTCGCTTTTTTTTTTAGAAGTTTGCTCAAAAATCCATATATATGCCTAATATGTTATCTTAGAGTATGCCAATCTTTTCTCACACATTATTAAATAGACTCAGAAGCTGAAAATTCAATTTTGTGTGGGCCATCCATCTTTCCTTAGATGCTGTTCAGTTAATCACTTTCCATTTGTTTTAAATTAATATTAATTGCTTAGAAATGTCAAATGTTGTGTCAGGATTTTGATACACCCATACTTTCTGACAACTTCTGTTTATTCACATCTGAATGTTTGAAAACAAACTTTACATCAGTTTGCATTCTACACATCCAGTGTGGAATACTGATTTAGTTGAATAATGATAATTAGGTCATTTGATAAGTCTGTTGAAGTCATTGAAGACAAGACATCACAAGTACAAAGAAAGATGATAGTTGGTATAAAGATTAAAACGACTGAAAAGTTGTGTCGTACTGAAAAGAGTAAGCATTCTTTCCTGTGCCAAATGTGTTGGTAATAGAGGTGGTGAAGTGAAACAATGCACTTACATGAACTGTAATTTTAACATCGACCTTTTTATACAGTGTCAAGTTTACTATGGATTTTGTGTCTGTAGAAATCACTTGACCTTCAGGAGCAACAAGACTTGAACAGAGCCATTTTTCCTCCTTTCGTTTTATTTCCGAGAAGATACAATCTATGTTTCTACTCTTTCCAAGGTGTTTTTAATACTCCTTTTACTTCCACGGTGTAAAGGCTTTATTATCTTTTAACCAGTATTTTGAAGGGAGGAAAAACACCTGGTTTTGAAAAAAATCTTCAGTTTTATTACTCAGCGGCAAAGGCAGTTATTAAACCTCTGCATTTTGGGATTCTTGCTGTGGTTACAGGACTTGTTTATAGGTGTAGTTGACTTTTCTTTGCTGTAATCACTACAGATTCATGGTAAAACTGCTAGCATGCTCCAAAGTTTTCTTTCTGCATAGCAGCTTCCTACCCTACTGATTCCCAGCCTATATTGGATACTAAGGTTATTCCATGTTGGGTATGGGACTTTGTAATTCTGTTAATTGAACCTCTTGAGGTTTTCAACCTACCTGTTTCAGGATATTCATCTGTATTTCAGTTTTGACCTCTGAAAGACACTGCTGGTGAATGTCTGTCATCTGGACGTTGTACTGCTGGTCAAAACCCACAGACCCTGCTGGTCCAGCGAGCAGACCACCCATCTAGGTAGCCTGTTTCTTTAGGTCGTGTCTCAGTTCTGACAGAGTACTCTGGAAGACTGTCATCGTCCCTTTTAAAGTGAAGTTAACCACATTCACTGGTCTTCGCTTGGTCACCAAACCAGTCCTTCCCTTAAAGCAAACTGCCAGGATGGTAAAGTATGATGTGCCCTTGATGAATCTCTACAATCTGTTCCCAGTAGCCTTTTTTTTTTTTTTGTGTGTGTGTGTATCTGTATATAGGTTCCAAGAAGATTTATTCTGTAATCCTCACAGGGGCTGGAGTGAGACTGACTAACAGATGGTTTTCCAGATCATCCTTTTCCTTTTTGATGATAGCTTTTTTATTTTTCCTAATCCTGAAGCACCTTTCTGGATCACCATGAGTTGTAAGAGATGATATAGAGTGACCCCGTGCTAAGATCAGCTTGCTGCTTCAGCACCCTCACATGACTTTTTTTATCTGGTGCCCTGGGACTGCACATATCCAAGTGCCTTAAGAGTTCTCCAGCTCACTCTGTACTGCATGTGAAGTTTCACTCCCACAGATTCTGTCACTAGCCTCAAATCTGGGGCACTCAAGAATATATCTTACCAAAACATAAAGAAGGCAAAATAGGTGTGCAGTATCTTGCCCTTTTCCACACCCGCTGTCACCAAGTCTGCTGCCCTGCTGATCAGTGCATCTGCATTATTGCCAGTCATTGTCTCCCCCGCACCGCCCCCAGTATCCATACAGGTTGGGTTTTGTTTGTTTTTTTTTTTTCTTGCTGCTCTTCTTTCTTCTGAACTTAAATGCCAAGGTTCCTAAGTACCTCCTCACATGCTCAGGAGATGTGTGTGCATTTCTGCAAAGTAGCTCTGCTTCTACCTTCTGTGTATTTTGAAGAAGTGCCTCTCTGTGATGCTGTGTCCCTTGCTGTGTGCTCCTGGCACACAGATCCTGGCCAGGAGCCCTCTTTCCTCCGACCAGGTCCATTTAGCTTTAGAAGCCTGCCTTAGACACCAGCCATGCAGCCGGGTGCTGACAGACTGTGTATCCCTGCATGTGTAGCTTGCCCTTTCCCTGACTCAATTGAGACAAGCAGAATCTGTTTCCCAAGACTGGTACCATCTCTCCTCTCAGGTTCTGCTGTCACTGCTTATATGCTTAGGTTCTCACTTGGCAGTATCATTGATTCATACGTGGATGAATAGCCAAGGGGAGGTTGTCTAAGAGCTGAACTTGGGCAGACTCATCAGTCTTTTCAACAGCAGCCCAGTCAGCATAACTGTTTTGGAAATGAGTATCTGCAGGCTTTCCTTCTGTTGCCACAAGTTGTTGATTTCCTGGATGTTTTCCCTTGCTCAGCCCCCATCTTGAGATTCTTCCTTGTGTCACGAGGCTCAGACCTATGGTGCTGCAAGCTCTCTATGAAGAACTGTCTATCAACTGTATAGTTTTGCTCATGGTATGCCAGTCTTCCCGCTTAGTCCTGTAGCTTTTTTAATTAGGATTTGTTTTCTTGAAGTCCAAGCAGAGTAGTGACATGACTTGATTCTTTGCCAGATCACTTCCATGGTGTGATCACAGCATGGAACAATAATAAATAAATCATATATAAATCACAGAATGTTAGGAGTTGGAAGGGACCTCAAAAGATCATCTAGCCCAACACCCATGCCTGAGGAGGATCACCTAGAATAAATCACACAGGAATGTGTCCAGATTGGTCTCGAGTGTCTCCAGAGAAGGACACTTCACAACCTCTCTGGGCAGCCTGTTCCAGTGCTCTGTCACCCTCACAGTGAAAGAGTTTCTCCATACATTCACATGGAACCTCCTGTGCTCCAGCTTGGACCCACTGTCCCTTGTCCTATCAATGGCCATCACTGAGAAGAGCATGGCTTTGTTTCCTGACACTCACCCTGTACATATTTATAGACATTAATGAGGTCACCCCTCAGTCTCCTCTCCTCCAAGCTAGAGTCCCAGCTCCCTCAGCCTTTCCTCGTAAGGAAGGTGTTCCACTCCCTTAATCATCCTGGTGGCCCTGTGCTGGACTCTCTCAAGGAGTTCTGTGTCCTGCCTGAAATTAGAGGTCCAGAACTGGACACAAAACTCCGGGTGCGGTCTCTTCAGGGCAGATTAGAGGGGAAAAAGGGACCTCTCTTGACCTGCTAGCCCTACCCCTTCTAATACACCCCAGGATGCCACTGGCCTTCTTGGCCACAAGGGCACATTGCTGGTTCAGGGTCCCGTCCACCAGGACAGCGGTCCCTCTCACCTACACTGGTCTCCAACAGGTCAGTCCCCAACCTATACTGGTACCTGGGATTGTTCCTCCCCAGATGCAAGACCCTACATTTGTCCTTGTTAAATCTCATTTAATTTCTCCCTGCCAAGCTCTCCAGCCTGTCTAAATCTTCTTGAATGGCAACACAACCTTCTGGTGTGTCAGCCACCCCTTGAGCTTTGTGTCATCAGCAAATTTGCTGACTGTGCACTCTGTTCCCTCATCCAGGTCATCAATGAATACATTCAATAATACTGTTCCTGGTCCCAACCCCAAATGAGAATAAAAGAAACCTATCATACGAGGAGTTTAAGTACAGTCATACCATGCCAGACAGATTTTGTTTGCATACAGTGTTGTTTCTGCCAGTATGGCAGAGAACAGGGTAAGTCATATTGATAGTTCCTTGTCCTCTCCTAGCATAAAGTGACTTGAGGGTCTCTGTCAGGAACTGCCCAAATTGGGGGTGAGAACTTGGTATTTAATAGCTGATGCATAGACTTGAAGCATGGGCAGGGTACTGTGGCAGGTAGTTCCTCTCCACAACTACACATTGTGGGGAATATATTCCTCTTGTGGTTTTTTTTTTTTTTGTTTTGTTTTGTTTTTTTACCTTTTGTTGCCTGATTTACTTGATTACTCTTACTACTTGTGTTGGTAGAAACAAGCAACTGTTTTCCTTGACCATCTCCATGCAGCTTTTCATTTTATAGACCTACCAGCCGACTTAGGGTACATCTTTTACATCCAGGAAGAATGCTACTTCTTCACTTACATCTTACAACACAGCAATTCCTTGTTGTCTTCATCCTTTTGCCCTTCTTGCTGGTCCTTTCTAATCCTTCTGTATTCTTTTGGAAATGGCAAGACTGGATGCTCATACAGTGCTGAAGATGAGAAAGCAGATACTGTGTAATGGCTTAGTGATGGCTTGGTTTCTGTTCTATTATGTTGTAACAAATTATTTTTCTTTCACTGCTGCTGATCACCGAGCTGATGTTTTCTATAGAGTTTTGTAGTGCAAATCCAAGAGCCAGAGTGTCTATTAAAAAACCCCGAACAAAACCAACCAAAAAAGCCCAAACCAGCAACCCTTAGGATTTTTTCTTAATATCTTTTACTGAATATTTTACTGTCTTAATTTGTTATTTTATCATCTGTAAGTGACAACTTTATAGTTTCATAGTTCTTAATTTCATATAGTCATTCCTGTATAGCAAAACTATAGCGATGAAGGTGAGACTATCCCAAGCAAACCTTTTTCTCAGCATTTGGCACCCACCTACGCAAGAAAGAGGGATATACACCCTTCTGCTCATAAACAGGTGGAAACCTACAGGCTTCTATATTGCTATGCCACCCAAACCTGTGCTGCTTAAGTGTATAGGGATGCACAGAGACACAAACATCTCTGCTGCCAGAAAAAAGCTTTATTTAGAAGAGGGATGTTGTACTATCCTTCAAGAAGCGGGGAGAGGAAGAACGGCAGGAGTTGAATTATGAGGAAATACTTAAAGGAAGGGTAGTCTCAATGATACGGGATTTCTGTGAAGTTTTTTGCATATTCATGTCTTATGATTAAAGTTCTCTATTCCAAAAATTTCTCTTGTTTAGGTTGAAAGCATGTAAGAGAAACTGTGTGTATAATTTTTTAAATTCTAGTGTGTTTTTGAAGTATGATTTTCTATTTATTTTGTAAGTATCCACAATTCTGCTTTTAACTAGTAAGCTATTACCACTGGGAAATACTTTGTGAGTACTTTGTGTTGTAACATGTTAGTACTGGTGGGGAACTTGTTGGCTAAAAGAAATTATTTAAAAAAAAAAAGTGAACAAACCCAATTCCATTCTTGATTATGCCATACCTGATTGTCAGTCAGTGCAATAAGCAGATCTTTTAATAAAATTTGCATGTATTTTGAGTAGGACAGAAGATCATTTCAAAGGTTGTCATTCTAAAATTTTAATGTGTATATATATAGAAAATGTATTCGCTGTATAATCAAGCATTAAACTGTTAAAGCCACTCAAAGACTCAAAGTTATTTGATACCTTTGGCATTGAATGCCTAGTAAGTGATCAAAGTGGTTTTGTGCATAGCTTCTTCACTTAGCTAAAAGGGATGTTTATTTTTGGTTTGCAGAAAGTGTTGGTCTTTGTGACGAAGGTATAACGTAAAATACAAGCATTTGTAGACTTGCATTCCTAGTGATGGCCCCAGAAAGCCAGCATGTACTATGTCATGGGTACATGAGGAATATTAGCCACGGGCTTCATGAAGCACAGATTGATACCCAGCTTCTTGAGACATTCCTGTTTTTCATTCATTTAGCTTGCTCTGAGTTCCAGAGGGTCCCTTTTAATTTCATTAGATGTCCCTACTCTTCTCCAGTGGCTCAGCAGAGCACTCAGATTTGGTTGCTTGTGTTAGTGCTTCAGGTGATGAATATTAACATAGAAAAAGTAATGCTACTTCAATGACCCGGTTCCCTTAGTCTTGTTGGAGTGCATAGAGCATTCATTTGGATACATACAGCATTTGATAACTAAATTGTTACCTTTAAAGTACAGTTAAAATTTCATCTGTCCTTGGGTAACTTTTTGTGACTTTTTTTTTTTCCCCCAGGTATAGAACGTGGTCTTTCAAACTGGATTAAAGCAGCCTGTTGATATTTTTATTTATACTTTTTTTATTTTTGTATTTGACTTGAAGTGCCATGAAAAAATTTGCATATTGCAAGGTGGTCCTTGCCACCTCTTTGGTTTGGGTCCTTCTGGATATGTTTCTATTGCTGTACTTCAGTGAATGCAACAAATGTGATGAGAAAAAAGAACGAGGCCTTCCTGCTGGAGATGGTAAGTTTTTTTGCTTGAGTAATCTTTTAATTATGCTTATTTAAAATTGCAGCCCTCTTAAGCATTTATTTTGTTCCCCCTTCCCCCCAATCCGTTGAAAAGATAACATTGCATCAGTATTGGGAGGATGTTGCAGAATGCTCGATAGTTTTTTGAATGAGTAGGGAATAAGCACATTGGCTGGACTGTATGTTGCAGACAAGTGCTTAAGATGTAGAATTTTAAGCACTAACGTATATGGAAAAATAAAACTATGCAACAGGCAGGTCAGGAATGTAAGCAAGGATAATGTATTCTAAAACGTTCTAAATTCCACTGTTGAGAATGCAGAGGCACTGTTAACTTCACTAACTTTTTCTTTGTGGTAAATGAAAGCAACAACCAATGTTACTTCTGCCCCTGTCCCTGAAGAAAAAAAAAAAACAAAAAACAAAGGAAAAAAAAAACCAAAACCACAAACTAAGCCGAGATTTGGCCAGTAATTATAACAGTAAGCAACAGTGAATGCTGTAATGAAAATAAATAGAATAAACTCAGCTTCAAAGGGACAGATTTGTGGGTGGTGTCTATACACACACACACAGGTACATGCTTATGTATGTAATTGTTCTTTGAGGAGAGAGGTGTGTTATTCAATACTACCCTTCAGATAAACTTTCTGGTTACTGCCATCTTAGTTTTTGGGTATCAGTGAGATGAGCCGAGTGTGAATTTTTGAAAGACGGTACTATTTATGTTGCCAACTTTATTTTAGGGAGGTCAATGTAGCTGATCACATGGGAAAAAGGGTTGGTGCAGGGAGAATTAACGCTGCAACACCTTGGCACAGCATTTAGAACTGCAGGCAGCTGCTGCTGCTAATGCATTATCTAGTTTTGTAGTAAGGAGCCCCACCCCCCAGAAAGGCTCTGTCTTCATCTGTATATTTCACTGCTGCTATAGGAAACATAGACACTGATGATCAGTGTTAGGTCTGACCGTTCAAGATTAATTAGTGCTTTCCATCACAAAAAACTGTTTCACCCATGGAGATCTAGCATGGACAGCTTAGACATCCCAGGGAAATTTTCTGAAATGTTTTAAGAGTGGGGTTGCTCTGTTACAGATCTGCAACACTGGGGAGATGTTTAGGGAATGTTAGTTTTGATTTGTTTGGTCTTGTGTCCCCCACCCATTGCCCCAGTGAAAACAGACTGATAAATCCACAGAGAACAACAGTGTGTAGGAGCATAGAATTTCTTCACATAGGGTGTCCAAACAGTTGTTTGCATGCAGTTGTGGAAACATTTTAGAGAGATTCACTTGAGTTTTGTAGAAGGGACTTAAATTTTCAGTTACTTGTGTAACTGAATCATCTCTTAGATTTAGAAATTAGAAATTTTAGGTTTCTTTTTCAGTAGGCAGAAAAGTAATGAGAAAATGAATTAGGTTTAAGTAGAAAGTATGTCTGATAGGAACTTAAGTCTTTTTTGCCTTTTTTTTTAAGAAGTTTAGAAATTTTCTTGAGGATAAAGATGAGTGATATTCTGTTAAGTAATGGATCTGCTTTTTGGATTCCCACAAAGCTTTTACATGATGCTAAGCAGATAACTTATGTCAGGCCTTCTTAGAGCTGTCTTGCAAACGGGGTTTTTTTGTGTTTGTGTGGTTGTTTTTTTGAGTTTTTTTCTTTTGGCTAAGAGCAGTTGAAGTCAGTATATAACAGACACGGTTGGTATACTGATGATGTTGAAAGTTCAGGTGACTTTATGTGTAAGGTCATGTGGAATCCTTCAGGTGAGGGGAAAATCTGAAGGATTTAAAGATTGGTATTGTGATTCTTCTGATGTGACATTAGTCTTACTTAGTTGAGTACAGTCTTTAGTCTCACCTTTCCCAAACCTCTGGTATCTTTTTAATATCTTGTAAACAAGCAAACCTCAAACCAACCAACAGGAAAAAGCTTTGTGTGTAGTTTGGTATATTTTTCTGTCATCTTCTTTTAAACAGCTAACTTCTTGTAAGATATGTGAAAAACCGTCTGCTAGGAACTACGGTTGTAGTTGAAAGTGTAATACTTCCTTTTAACTTAACTGCATGCCCTATCTTAGATATTCTTTCTTGTTCCAGTATTTTGCTGGTTTGGAATCTGTACTAGATTTATTCCTACTCATGATAGCTAGAATATCCTTAGCTATAACACTGAAGTTATTTTTTCTGCAAAGCTTTTTTCAAAATCTGCTTTTTCAATTTACTTTTTTCCCTCTATACATTTCCATAAATAAGTTTTCTTGATTCAGCATAAATAATGTCAGTGTTCTGAATTTAATAGTCTCTTTGTTCATGTTACTCTGGTATATAGCTTCTCTTTGCAATGCATGGAAGAATTCCATGGCATTTAATGAACCTACTCGACATATGAGTAAGTTTTTCTGAAGCATTTTAAGTTTATTTTAGGCTGCACTTGCCTAGTTGGAAAGAAATCAGTCTGTAGCTATTTCAGCAGGAGCAAAGGATTTTGAGGATAATTTTGGACAGTTCAAGCTTTCATGAATTTAGAAGGGTGTTTTCATTAGGCTTTTAATACAGAAAACACAGGGATTTCCTTTTTCAGAACGAAACTTAAGAGCCGTGGTCTAAATTTGCCTCTGGGAAAAAGCTTTCTCCTTGGTATTGATGGCATAAGATATTACCATCTTGAATTATGAACTTCAGCTCATATGTCTTAATATTAGATTCTATGTGTACCCCTCTTACATTTTACAGATTGCTCAAAATAGGAAATAATAAAGGAATGTGAATCTGTGGAAAAACCTGTGTATGTGATTGTGGGGAATTGTTACAGTGAAGGGGATACAGGTATTTGTCTGCTATCGGGAGCTGAAATGCTGCAAGCATGGAGATGAAGGGTCAGGCACTTACCAGGCTGTGAGTAAGAGAGCCAGGGTGGTGATGTCTGGGAAAAGGGGGCCTGGCATGGTGTCTGGGCTGTATAGGACCAGGAAACCAAAGTGATATCAGAGGAGGGATAGTTGGAATCTAGTGACTGTAATTGCCTTTGCCAACCCGTTCCTCCATGGTGGAAGAAGACAGTAATAACTTCAGGATGTAGCCTGAGAAGTTGGATCAGAACACCTAATACCAGCGGTGATTCAGCATCAGCCTGTTAGAGCCAGTGCTTGTCCTGTCCGATACTGCTGCTCCTTTATTGTACCCAGCATGACCACTCCAGAGAGGGGGAAAAACAGTTCAGGGGAAGCTCTCATCAGTGCTCAGCTCTGAGGTTAGAAGGAAATCACTGAACCTTAGAAAAGCATCATCCATGTTGTGTGGTAACTCATAGGATGTAGCTAGGTGAGCACTATCGCTTCCAGATGGGGTTTTGGCATTAAAATTTAGATTTCACAACGTGGAATAGAACTTGATAAGTGTAAAAGTTCTAGATATAAAGAGTTCAAATTGTTTTCTAACAATAGACCAAAGGGACCATTCATGGGAGGGGGGGGGGAAGCCTGGGTAGTACTGTGGTTTTACTAATAAAGATTTTGTGTGTATATGTGTAGTTCTGCCTTATTTCTGTAAGAATCTTGTATGTCAACTCTGAGGTCTTAATTTAAATGAAGATCAAATGAGCCCTTCTTTTACCCCCAGTTACAAGCTTTTGAAAGGTTTGACTGCAAAGGAATTTGCAGCTTTGGCACTTCTAAATAAACTTTGAAATTACTCCTTTCCCACCCCACTTTTTTCCCCCCGTTTGTGTAACGATTAGAAGCTCTGGAAAAAAAAAATTCTTTCAGACCTAGGATTGGTATTGCAAGATTCTTGTTATCTCAACTACTTGGTATTTAAATTCTTTTTTTGGAGCAATGACAGATTTAAACTAGGACCAGTCATTTCTTGTCAAGTGCCAATCAAGGCCTTATGCTCCATATTTTGACCGCTTTCGTGAAGGTAGAATGTCTAAGTTGTCTAAGACTCTTCAGAATATTCTCATGTGCATATAAATTTTGAAGACAAGAGGGCAGGTTCAAGATGTAAACCACAGAATTATATAGGAACTGTTCATCAGAAATCAGTCTTGTTCTGTTAAAGCAGAGGCATGTGAGAGACAAAACTCACCTGACTTTTTACCTGTCCAAACAGCTTGCGTGCCATTGTGGTGACTCCTCCAAAGGTGACTCTACTTGGTGTTTGGTCAATTTACTGTTGTTGTGGCTCCTAAAGACATGTCAGAGTTAAAAACATCTCTTTTTGTTTCTTTAGATGATCTTAGATTTGATTGAATTACCTGTTCTTCATCAGGGATATTGCCTGGTAGAAAGGAATTTGTAGTCTATAGAGACGAAGAGTTTCTGATTTTTTAATGAAAGTCGGGAAGGTATCACACCGTCTTTGAAGCTAATGGCTTACTGATACAAATGAGAAATGTCTGGAAAAACATTACTAAATTTCCCCTTGGATTGGGTGATTAAATCATTCATTTTTCTCTGAAACTGGTAGCTGTAAATTAAACTTCAGTTTATGAGTATGGAATCAGTACATGCCTACAGTCCTTCAAAGGAAGCTTTTTTTCACAGTTAACTAGTTATAAGAGCATTATGGTTTGAAATTTTTAATGAACTGTATTGGTCATTTTGAGAGAATACTGTTAGTTTGTGTTTATATGAAAACTATGCTTTTGTAGAAAAAACACATTGTAAAAGCATAAATCTCAGATGATGCTTAACTCCTTGGTATGTCATCTCTGCACATCAAGCTTGTCTGTCTTTGCATTTAGTGAATTTCATAAAATATCTACTTATCTAATGCTGGGTTTTTCTACAGGAGAAGGGAGTACTTTATTTAGGTAAAGTGTGTAATCAAGTAGTATATATTTGCTAGCGAAATTTAAAAATTCATCTGATGAACTTGTGGAATTGTATACCTGGATCCAACTCAACTGGAGTGCTAAACTAGCTTCTTAACAGCAATATCTGCAAATGCAAAAGATGAGTTCAGTTTAACCGGTTTAATCGAAGTTCAGAAAAAACTCCAAATACAGTTGGTTAAGAATGCAGAAAAAAAACCAAACCTATTCTGATAGCATTTCATGGAATCATAGAATGATCAGAGTTGGAAGAGACTCCCAGAGGTCATCTAGTCCAACCACCCTGCAAGAAGCAGGGACACCCCCAACTAGATCAGGTTGCTCAGGGCCTCATCCAACCTGGCCTTGAACATCTCCAGCGACGGGGCATCCACCACCTCTCTGGGCAACCTGTTCCAGTGCTCCACCACTCTTAAAGAACTTTTTCCTAATATCCAGTCTAAATCTACCTCCCTCTATTTTAAAACCATTACCCCTTGTCCTGTCACAACAGGCCCTACTAAACAGCGTCTCGCCATCTTTCTTGTAGGCCCCCTTGAGGTACTGGAAGACCGCTATAAGGTCTCCCCAGAGCCTCCTCCAGGCTGAACAGCCCCAACTCTCTCAGCCTGTCCTCGTAGGAAAGGTGCTCCAGCCCCTTTATCATCTTTGTGGCCCTCCTCTGGACCCTCTCCAACTGGTCCATGTCCTTCTTATGTTGGGGGTTCTAGAACTGGACACAGTATTTGTTTAAACATTTTATGTACCTATATACTAATTGCTATAATGCTTAATAAAAATAGTTACAGCTCACATAATAAAACCAAGCTGAGTATATACAATTAAGCCCAAAGAATTGCCTTATTGCATACCATAATTTTTTACCTCCAAAAGGCAAAAATTTTAAAAGATTATGGAATTGCAAATCAGTAAATTTCTTAGGATGTACTTTCTTAGGAGGCAAAGATTCAAAGCAAACTGCTTGTTTTAACTATGGGCTAAAACAGGTGCCTAAGTTGCTCTGCTCAGGATATGCTTGGACGTACTCACATGAATTTTTATTGTACGAGTGGCTGGCTGGTAGTTCCTAGTATTACGTAGCTCAACTTGCAGTCAAGGGGAGTTTGATGAGAGAAGAAAAAAAAAAAAAAGAAAAAGAAAAAAAAAAAGAGCATCTCTGTGGTGGGAGGATTTTCTTTGCTAAATGTTCCTTACTGCATTAATGCAGCTGGCACAGTTGCTTCAGGCCAACGAAAGTGAAAGTTTCTCAAGAAATGCATTCTGCTTGTGATTAATGCTGTATGCAAACTAGTAAAATATTTCTGTTCCTAGTACCTAGTTTAAATCTTAAGTGTTTCAGTGGGCATGGAAGGCTTGGGAGGCTTTTTAAAATTTATATTTTTATTCTTTATGGCTGTTTTCTTTTCGCATAAGCTTCAATTATACTGTGTTGTCCTAGAGGCAAATCAGAGTTAATTTTAAGCTAAGTTGATATTGAAAGCTTTGGTGCTTTTATTCTAAAATACACCCTGGTCCTCTGATTAGATATTAAATTACTTTTTTAAATTAAAACTTGTATGGAATTTATAAAATAGTAATATATTGCAAATTCAGTATTTGAGCATTTAAAAACCATCAGTTCAGGAGAAAAGTAAATGGGCATTTGTGAAGAAAATTAACACTATATATCTAATGGTTTAGATTTTCACTTATTTTCTTTTATAATAAATAATTCAAGAGCCTGGATTCTTTTTCTCCTCCCTCTCCCCCTCATCAGTTTGATCAGATATTTGATATTGAAGGTTTCTCTGGTTTAAACATGTCAAGTGTTACTGTTTCTGTTTTAAGTACTAATGTCAAACTCAAACGTAATCACATTCACTCAAAATGTTAGTAAAACCAAGAGAAATTATTTATTATTTATAAACTGTAAAGGCCAATATCATTCTGTCAAAGTAAGCATATGAAAATTAAAGCTACAATTTTACTTTAATTTAATCTTTACTAAAAACCCTGTAAAGGAAAATTCAACTTTTCCTGAAAACCTTGTGTATGCAAGAAATTACCAGGACAGTAATGTCTGTTGTTCCAGAACTTCAATTAAGACATAATGGATAGATACAAACCTTTATTTATTGTTTTCTTATTTTTTCAAATGAGTTGTGGTTTCTGAGAAGTGTTCAGCTACTGCTGGTAAACTCCCAGTTTGAAGATTTGTCTTCATTGCCAAAAACCGTTGGTTTTAGAACTCTGTTTTAAACAGGAACACTCCTGCAGTGTAAAGTATAAACTAAGGCAAGTATAAAAATGGTTACCAACTTTTTCTTTCTTCTCAGTTGCAGAACCCATACAAAAACCACATGAAGGACCTGGAGAGATGGGGAAGCCTGTGGTCATTCCGAAAGAGGAGCAAGAAAAAATGAAAGAAATGTTTAAAATAAATCAATTTAATTTAATGGCAAGTGAAATGATTGCGCTCAACAGATCATTACCTGATGTCAGGTTAGAAGGGTAAGTGCTTTATGTTGTGTTAAAAGTGTACTCTAGTTAAATGAAAAATATGCAGTCATCCAAACAAGAGTTCTGTACTTTAGGATATTATGTTGAAGTTAAAAATTGAATGATTTCCTTTATATATGGTACTCATTTGTAAAATAAGATTGAACAGCAGAAAACAGTTTTCTCCAGTGTTGCTTAGCTTTGAAACTGATTACAAGTATGAAGTCTGTTCAGGGAATAGAAATTTATTTAGTTGAAGGAAACAAAAGTGAAGTTAATACATGGCATTTCAGGAAGAAATTAAATTATTTGGAAAAACCCATCTACTGCTTGTAATGAGGTAGAGTAAAATTCTGCATTATACGAAATAGAAAAGATTTGATGTTGAGAAATACTTAAAAAATTTCTTACCTAATGAATGTGCAAAGGCTTATTTAGATTGCATTATAATGTTTTGTAATATCCATCTGGTTTGTTTTTAATCTTGCCTCTGAAATAATATTGATCCTTTCAGAGCTACTTGAGTCACGAGTAATTAAAAAGAAAATTGTAGCCTTGTTTTAAATAAAACTACGATTTCTTTACTCTCCTGAGGCTACTCTGGCAGTGTAGCTGATGACTCCCCAACCTCTCCTGTTTATGAAAGGGACTCTCAAGTTAAATAAAGCTCATGAAACAGGATCTTCCCAGTCAATTATCTGCATTCTCCTTGCAAGAATCTCATGCTGCAGATGCTGCTCCGTTTCTTTGGAAGCTCTGCTGTCGATTCTGTATGTACAAGGCCTTTCTGCTGGATTAATTTGTTTTCATTTCCTACCTCAAAAGGTAATATGAGAAGAATGAGATGAAGCTCTGACCGCTTCTGATTGTTAAGGATTGGTTATGAACTGGTTTGTAGGTACTTGGAACTAATGTAATGAATGGGACTGCATGTGAATTCCTGGTAGTGCTGGCGCTCTTATTAATTGGGCCATATTTTTCAAAATATGATTTCATAAATTTGAATTAACATTTCAATTTTTCAGGTATGTTATTAGTCAGATGTTACGGTCACTACTTGGAAGTTTCTCAGTATAGTGGAAGATTGTGAATCGTGAGAACTTGCAGGATTTTCTTTCAGAACTGCCAGGCGATTTGAGGGGGTTATAACCTCTTCTCTCACATCACTGCTCTGATGGTAGTTGTAACTTGGCAGGGGGTTCTCTCGGCATTCATGCAGATTCATATGTAGTGTCTGCCCCTTTTATCACACTCTGTAGGTTAAGAAATTGCCTCACTATAAAATGGTGATTTCTGCTGGTTAAGGAGCTGCAGTTAGCATTCTCAACTTGCTTTAACTGAGAAGAAAATTGTGAGTTTCACTGGAGACTTATGTCAAAGCTGGGATGCTTATTTGTGGGGTCTCTGGATTGGTTGGTTTTTTTCTGGAAGAGCTGAATAGAAGGCATTAGCAAATGTTTGGGGAAATGATAATTACAACAGATGGTTATTTGGAAGGTAAAAAGGAGTAATTTGTCATTATGACCCTAGATGTATGGAAGAAACTAACATCTGTTTATCAGCATTCATATTGGAAAATTTGCATGTATATATTCCACCATTTTAATAGTGTAAATACAGTGAATGGTAAAATAAATTAATGAATCTAAAAAGCTGACTTAATTGTTAAGCTTTGTGAAGTATAGACTTTGAATCTGCCAAAAATATAAATTGCTAGAAACCATTAAAAATGTATCACCATTGCTCAAGCTTTTACAGACAAATGAAATTACAGTTTTAAAATCAAGTTGAGCTGTAAGAATTTTGAATGGCACTGTTAGGTATGTTCTGCAGTTGTGTTTCACAGTAAGATATGCATTACAAATTTAGTAATATTGTATTTGTTTCTCTTCTTCATTTGTTTGGACACAAATACTGTCACTGTACTCTGTGGAATGTGTGAATCAGGTGGACTTTCTGCCTTTGTAAATTCCTCTGAACAATTTTAGTATTTATCTACTGTATGTATTTTT
Organism: Heliornis fulica; assembly: GCA_013399135.1. Classification (NCBI taxonomy): domain Eukaryota; kingdom Metazoa; phylum Chordata; class Aves; order Gruiformes; family Heliornithidae; genus Heliornis; species Heliornis fulica. The sequence goes on along the minus strand of VXBZ01010017.1, from coordinate 157,142 downwards.
AGTAGATTGAGAGAAAAATAGCTTCCTGAAGTGCCTCCTTTTGTCATCTCTTCAGTATGTACTCTGTAATGTCATGCTTTTTACAGAGGTGGGGAGCGTGTTTCCCTGGGGCGGGGGGTATCTTAATCCGTGTGTGTGGATCAATGTTGCTTTTCAAGAACGTTACAGCCATTTTCAGAACTGTAAAATCTGGAATTAGGCTCCGGTGTTGTCTGTCTTATGGAAGTATTTATCTGATCAGTCAAAGTACTCACATGGTCGGAAATACTTTCCTTCAGCATTAGTGGAGTTTGGGGAGAAGGAGAATGAGTAACTCATTACCATATTTGTGTGCTTACAGCACAGCTGCCTGTAGCACTTTCAGGCAAGGTTTTGAAAAAGCTGGATGTGTTCAAAGCACACTTAGCTGTTCAGCCATGTAATTCTCTTCTTCATGGGTTGTGTTGTTGCTTCCTTTCTGGTTTGGGGAGAAGATGTGACTGTTTCAAGTCCTGTAATTCTTCAGCATGTCAGTTCTTCCAAAATACACGTCATGTGTATAAAAGTATAAAAGTAAAAACATAAAAGTTTTGCCTGATGGTTAATAATTGAAAAGTTGGTGGAATTAGGTGTGCCGGGACAAACTTGCCACATCCACTGAAAGGGCATGACATAACTTGCCAGCTGGAGAGCAGGTTTTGAAGTACTTTACATTATCCTTCACATTAATTTCTAGTTCTTCCAGCCCCCCATCATCTCCATGGAGGCACGCACATTTGTGTACCTGCTCAGTCCATAAGTGCTCATATGTTAATCTCTGTAGATGACTCCAGGCATCATGTTTATATTTTAGCTAAGAAAATTTGTTTCCCTACTAAAAGAACAAAAATGTGAGCTGCTTTAATAATTGCTAGGCACTTCTCCAGCTCAGGGAGTTCCTCAGTATGAGACATCTACAGAAGCTGAAATCTGTGTTCTGCTGAGCTGTGTCTCAGTCTTAAACAGCATTATATTTATTTCTGTTATTTGGTACAAAATTACCAAGGCACATAGATGCCTTTAAAAATCAGTGACATATGCCTGAATTCCTAGCCATTTTGTGTCTGTGAGAACATTATTCTACTTATTCTTCTCATTATCCCACTGGAATTACTTGCTTAACAGAAAAAGTTAAACCTGGAGTAATCTTTTTCTTTTGCTGTGGATACTTTCAAGAATCTGGACCAGGGTATGTTAGTGTAACTAATATAACTGAGAAGCCCACAACTTCTGGAGGGAACAAGCAGCAGGAGTTAGCAGATTGTTTTCACGTTCTTAATAGAATAATTCTTGTAAGCATGTCTTCTTCTGGTCTGTGAATCAGTCATCAGAGTGGGAGTTGATTTGCAGTTGCCAGGAAAATATGCAGCTGTGGGCTTGACATGACAGCAAAGAGTAACAGGTGGGTGATGAGAGTCTTGCCTTGATTCTACCAAAGATGAGGAGGCAGTGAATAAAGTAGGTGCTAGTGCCTGCAGTAGGGGTTCAGTGGTGCCTGTGTGTCTTAGCCCGGTGTTTGGGCTGGAAAGTGGGGTGGTTCTGTGCATGAAATTTGTATGTGTTGTATAATTTGGCTTTACGCTGTTGTTTGAGGGGACTCATAAGCTGCTTTGCAAAATACAGAATGAATACTATGTTTTAAGGCTGAGCTTTCCAGGCTGTATACATTATATAATAATTTATGGAATATATAAAACATTTAAGTAAACTTTTGGGTCCTTGGTCTCAGAGTTTAAATCCAATTTGAACCTTTTTTTTTTATGCTACAAAGAGCATCTCAAAACACTTCCATGCACAAGTGGTTAAGGCTGGAAACAGTGCAGACATAGCTGGGACAGAGTTATGTGACTCCTGTTAGCTCTGGTCCCCACTGGTGTTTATGATACAGCACTTAGGAGGGGGTCATATTTTTCAGGTTGAGATTGCTTGGAAAGTTAACGTGCTTCTCCGATGCAACTTGCATCAAGGAGGGTTGTGGATAGCTTTGGGATACCTTAGTAACCCTTTTATCAAGGCTGCAGGCTCTGTAGAATTTGGTATAAAAGATCTTGTAATTTTGTTCCTTGGTTGATATAATTTTGTCAGAATTAAAGGTATCAGACATCTTCTTATACCCTGGTTAGTTCTGGATAGTATTTGTGTTCGTTTACTTTTCCCAAGCTGTCTGTATTTAGAAAGTAGGTATGTTGGATTTTGCATGGTATAGATTATTTTAGGGTATAAACAGATTTTGGCCAAATGGTCCTGTGATTTGAGTGCACGGGGTTTACATTCATATGAACTATGACTTCAGCCACTTAATAGAAAAATAAGTATTTGTGTTCGTTGATATTAATGTTGAACTAGCACAGTATTGTGGTCAGTTTAAGTTGTTATTGCAGGCTTCTGTGCTGAATCAAACTACCCTGCTGAATTCCTGCTGCCAGGCTTACTTCCACAATTGCAAGGAACTAGACTTCTTTTTTTTCCTGGGGTTAAAAGCCATTCTTAGTCTAATTCACATGAATGTTATGGAGATTACGGCAATTATGCTGTGCTCCTTTCTGAGTAAGTTCCTCATATGACTAATTCAGTCATCTCTGCTTGGAAAGAACCCTGTACAGATTTAGGCTTTAGATTTAGACCCTGTTAATTATACGATACAGTATAATGCATTTCATTTAGGGGGCTGCAATCTGCTTTTCATATGTGGGCTTTAAAAGCGTATTATTGATTTTAAGACTGAAACATACGCGTGAGAAAAGATTGGAAGGTGGATTTTTGACTTCTCGGAACAAAGTGAGTTGCTGAATATTTAAACATACTACTGTTGAGTCACATGACACATTCAGAACATTTACACAATCTCTGTGTGAGGAAAATAGTTTGAGCAAACCTATTCATAGTAAAACTAGAAAATGCACACATGTAAAAACATGCTTTTGGAATTAAAATGTGCGAGTTTTTAAATGGCATCACTTGCAGTGTTTACTTCTATGTGAGACTTGTGTAGGTGTGCTGTCTTTTCCATTATTTCATGTCAGGAGAAGAGCTATGGGGGTAGGTTTGTACTATGTATAATGTGGTGTAAATGTGGACCGCAGCCAGAAGAAGTTTTCTTGCTTCTGTTGATACTGATCTGATGATTGTGTGGTCTTGGCACTCACTGACTGGAAGGAGGATTACACACCAAAAAGGGGGAAAAAGTGTGTTTTTATTGTATTGGCAGACTGAAGGAACACACTCAGCAGCTGAATGATTCCCAGATTTAGTGCAAAGGGCAAAACTGTAGTGGTGAAAAGTGGGATTGTTGCTTTTGATAACAGTGGGCAGTTGCACCACATTAGGAGGAGCATGGAGGGTGTTCTACTTTCCTGACAGAAAGCGTGTATGAAAGTCCCCACGTGGTGATGGGATTTAAATAGCATCCTGTATTGTGATAATGTTTTCTGATAATGCTTTGTGAACTTACGGTGTTCTTTTAGCTCAGGTCATACTGATGTAAAAGACAATACAGAGCAGAGTTGTCCACACAGGTGGTGGAAGACTTCAGAAGTGTATTCAGTGCTTTGTTTTAAGTTGGAAATCCAAGCTTTTTGGATTTTCCTGGTGTCTCTAAAGCAAATCTGCTGATCTAATGAGCAGCAGTGTCATGCTGGAAGTCTGAAAGCCTGTGAGATATTAAAGACTTCACAATTCTTTCAAGCAGGAATATTGGGGGGGGGGCGTATTCAGTGGTGGTCTGGCTTTTGTGGTGCATATAGCTTATAACTAGCCCACCATAGGATCAACATTTAGAAATGCTCTTGTTCATGTTGACTTAATGAGTTAGTTGGAAGAAATTACTTATAAATTGTTTTTCCAGATAAGGTTTAGAGGGAAAAAAAGTCACACTAAAAATAGGCTTGCTTCCTGTAAATTCTTTTAATATATAGATGTGTATATATACATATGTATAAATGCATATGTGTGTGTGTGTGTACCTACACACAGATGTTTGGTAATCTCATTCTTAGTTATGAGTGTCTTTCGTTTTGGATGAGCAGACATATTTTGAATTTTACTCAGATTGATATGTCAGGTATGGAGAATAATTTGGCCGGAGAACTTAAGGTTCAGTTTCAGTCTTGGAAAACAGAATTGTTTTTACTTCTGTCAAGAGATGCTTTCCTGTGATCACTTTCAGGATAAGGAAAATAGTCATTTGCAGATAATTCTTTTTGTGAAATTCTGTTTGAATTCTGTAACCACAATGGTTTTAAGAACCATTTTGGGTTTTGTTTCCAGGGTCTAAAGACGATTTCTACTTGACTCATGAGATAATGCGACCTTTCTTATATCCAAATCTTTCAGATCAGAAGAAAGGAAAATTTCATACTCTTGATGTCAGGTAAATTATGTAATACTGTTGAAGGCAGACATTAAGCAGGCCGGATGGAAATGTATAAGGAGCTTGCCTGCAATCAGGTCACCTGTTGGGAAAGGTGAATTGGAGTTGTGATACGAATTAGAGAAATTAAGACCTCTTTCTAAGCCATGCTGTTCTGCTTTGATTGGAGAACAGAGCTTCAGGGGCAGTGTAAAATGCTGTTGCAGTCTTATGTGCAGGGCTTTGTCTTTGTGCAGCCACAAGGTAAAACTGTGATCGTATGCAAAGTCTGTGTAGTGAAAAGTGGTTTGGCGTCTTACAGTGGTGATCCCACCTCTCTCGGAGGTACTGCTTTTAGCCCTTTCAGCTGTGCTGTTTCTGTGTGAGAATTACATCTTTACCCAGCTTGATTGTTTTCAGTCTGGGGGTCTGGGATATTCTTAAAATTTGGGTCAGAAGCAGAGTTATTAATGGTCTGTTCATAACAATATTGTGAAGCTGCTGCTCACATCCAGGAAAGACTTGTTTACCAGAAACACCACTTGACTCAAGTGATGGTGGTTCTTGTTGTAGTGTTTTGACACTGCCACCCCTGTTACAGGGCGTTATCCTCCAGTGGAAATGTAGGTCAGTCTCAGCAGCTTCAGGGTGACACTGAGTTGTATTTCAAAACTGTTTTCACCCATGACTTAGAGAGGAGTTTCCACTTTGGCCATAGCTGTTTTGTTTTGTTTTGTTAGGTTAACTTTGTTGCAGGCTGTAACTTTTGGCAAATAGGTAAGCAGCAGAGTACTTATGGTTTTTTGGCACTGCTGTGATACTCATATGATAATGGTAATTAAAGCTCAGGGTGTCATGAGTTCAGATTTTCTGATTATATTTTCTTTATCTGTCATTAACTTTTGTAATCCTAATAGTATATAAATATATGTTTTCAAGTCTAAGGATACTGATCCTTACTTTTCAGAGGTTCTAATACGTTGTAAACCTGAAGAGTATGCTGTTCGTACTGCATCAGTAACAGTAAATTTATTACAGGGGCTGTGCTTTGCAGCATTTCCTCAAAACTTCCAAGACTAATCTGATTTCCATCAATACTTGGATTATTACTTTGCCAGATTTAAAGTTTATAACTTTTTTTTTGCAAGATAGAATATTGTACTGAATTTGTAAGATGACTAAATATGTTGTGTGTCACTGTCACCACTATCACCTCACCCCCCCCAGTTTGTTGCTTTGAAAAATGCTGCACAGGAGACGCTTTTGCTTGTCTTCCACTTCTGTCCTTTGTGACAGTGCTCTGGGTTGTGTGCACTGGGCTAGAAAACAAGGACGTCATATGTGTTCTTATTTCCAAGCCACCGTAAATTGCTGGTTCTGCCTTATGCCTGTGAACGGCTAGTGGAATCTGGGAATAAAATTACTATCAGGTATAGGACATATGGCTCAGGTAACAGCTAAGTCTATTGATTTTGTTTAAACAAAAAAAAAAGCATGAATGTCCTCATTTTTAAAAATATATTTTGAAAAGGATTCTCTGATGCTACACTTCAGCTCATTCCTCCTCTGTGGCAGCATCAAAAAGAGGTAGAGATCTGCCCCATTGTATTTAGAAATTTAGCATCTATTTATAATGCAAAATATAAATATGACATCCTCTAGAAAATTAAATATCTTGCCATGTTTTGCCTCAATGAAAGAAGCTTTTGTCATTGTCTTGCTGCATAAACATTAGAGTAGTATGCACTTCATTTCCTACAAGACCTGCATCTTGTTTGTAACTTTTATTTTGGATGTAATTTTTTAGCATATGAAACAAATAGATGTAAAACGTATCAGGATACTAAATCTCATTTTATTACATTGCTTTCAGAAATTATTCAGCATGACTTTGAAAGGTGTGCAAACAGATCACTGCTAACATAAATACTTGTCTTTCATGATATGACAGCATTGCACATGTAGCACTCAGTCTTGAGTTTTTAAAGTAATTTCTAAATGATCCATGAACACAATGTCATAGTATTGATAAAATATCAAGTGGTGTTCTGTAATAGGATGGCTGCACAGTTTTATTTTCGTTGAAGTGTTTGTGAAAATCCCAACTGAAAGAGGTGGCATTAGGTTAGCAAAGGGACGATGTCCTGAGTTCTGGTGCCTCTGCATTTTGGGTGCCAATGGTTGCTTGTTGATATCAGAGCTGTACACTGAGCAGAGCAGAATTTCACCTTCTGGAGAATTCAAATAAAGGATCTTATACGATCACCTAGTAGATTTCATCTCTCCCTAGAGTGAGGAAGTATGTTTTTGATTTTTTTTTATTCCATTGCTTGCATGAGAGGAGAAGCTTCTGGTTCTGCCAGGTGTAGAGGAGGGTTGAGAGTTTATGTTTGTGCTGGTGTAGGAAGCCCAAGATGAAGAGTTCTCTCCTTTCCTTGCAAGATTGTGCTGAAGCAGCACTTAAACTCTGAGATTTAATGGCTTAATTTTATTTGGACAGAATTGCCTTACTTGATGTCTCTTCTAGATTGTTTTTGTAATGTCTCCTGTGGACTATTTGTACCCTGGGCTGAAAGAAATGAAAGCAGTTTATTCAGAGGCTCTTCAGGTGCATTTGAAGTTGCGTCAGGTAGTTTTCAAGTGACTATACATAATCCATTTAATGAAATTCTCCTTGAGACTTTTTTCACCCTAAACATCTTGCTATCTAAAATGTGAAAAGCTTCTGTATAAGATTCGATTTCACAGAAAGTCACGATAATGGAGAAGCATAACCCAAGACATGGTTACTTTTGGCCTTCCATTTAAAAGCTTTTGTAATGGATGTAGAACTTTGAAATCTGGCTACAGACAACTTGTGTTTATTTTTCTGTCACTGTTCTTCAGTAGTTATACAGGTATATGCTATGTTGTGTCTTTGTTTCTTTTCTTATAGTCCATTAAACTTAATTTCAATTTATGATGGATTTGGACCTATTACGCTGCCTTGTGCTCTTGGGGAGATATGGACCTATGAGTAGCTGTGTAAGTTTAAGGGACCAGGCCAGAGTTTTTTGAACAAATGGTGCAAAATTACAAAAAGTAGAAGCTCTGTGAAGAACATGTATCTTACAGAAGCCAGAGCAAAGTCAGTCATGTAGTCATGTCTTTGTCATCTCTTGGCTCCTTCCTGAGGCAACTTTTAAAGTGTAGCTCATAAACTTCATTTTTTTTCTGAAATCTGATTTTGATGGGGCATTAAAGATCTTGGATAACTTTAATTTTATTTCCTAATTAATTTTCCATTTTATTGTCTAATTGTTTGAAAGCAAGAAAGCAAATGTTAGGATGAATACAATGCCAATGCAGCTGAAGTTGGGGATTTCAGTGCATGAGAGGGAAACTTGCTATGAAATAAAGAACATTATTGTTTCGAGCACTGGAGTATGTACATCAAGAAATGTAGACTAATTAGGCTTTTTGTCTCAATCGTAGTGGCGTGTTCTTTTTTCTGTATCTTTAGCTATGAGGGCAGTAAGTCTCTGCTTGCATTTAAAATGTCTGACATTTTGGGGGGAGCTTCCACAATCTAAGTAATATATGGAGTCACATTGCCCAAGGGTTTGTATGCTGAATGCCATAGATTGAGGAAAGGATGATGCATCCCATGTGAAGTAGAAATTCCCTGATGCTGTTTGGAGCCTTCGTTAAATTACTGGAGATGGTATGCCTTCTTAATACTATGCACTCAATTTAAACTGTTTGAGGCACGATCCAACAAAAGGAACATAATGTATTATTCCTGAATGAGAATTCAGATTGTTTTTAATTCATACCCTGTGTGTCATACCCCTCATGGTGATATTCTGCTACTAATGTTGCATAACTGTATGTTGAAACTAATGCTGTACTTTAAATTCTTTATTAATGCTTTCTAGAATAATTTGCTTTCAAATGAAAGACAAAAAAGGATTCTTAATTTGGGCATTTGTTGGTAAGGATAAAGCATGAGGTTTACATAGAAGACTAAAGCTCTAATCAAAGGTGTCAGCTGTACTATTTTGTCTTATGTTCTGGGAGCATTATGTTTTGGGGGGGTAGGGCAGGAAGGAGTGTGTGTCAGTGTTTACAAAGTTAAAGATGGGTGTTTTATTTGTATGGTTTTAGGAAAAGAAAAAATCCAAATATAACTGAAACATGTATATAGAAAGGCAGGTGAAAGGCATGTTAAAGTCAGATATCATACTGTTCTTTCATTTATTGTGCCTGCATTAATGAATCTTTCCAGAAGAACTTCCCACTAAACAGTTTTGTTATGAAACACTCTTGTGTAACAAATGGCAGCCTTTTATATAGTGGTAACTGAGTCATCTAGGTGTTCTCTTAAATTGCCCCAGAAAGGCTTGATCTCTGAGCGTGAGAATAAACAGCTCTCCTTGTAGGAAGGAGGATGTTCACTTCCTACGTGATGGGCCAGTGGGAATGCGGGCCAGTGGGAATGTCATACTTCACAGGGTAATTTTTTTATTTGAATTAAATTGGAAAATACAGGGTTATATGTCTGCTTTCCCCAGAATATTTATGACATTCAGTACACTGTGGTGAACAATTACATTTGGCCATAATTGTATGTAAGTATAATATTGAAGACAGTGTCTGCAGGTGTGAAGATATGGTTCAGAAACAAAACATGACTTCACAGGAGCTCTTTGTGGTGTTCCTTGAATTGTGCCTGGATTTACTGATCTTTCTGGGATCTCTGTGCAGGCTGGGCTTTTGTCACCACCTCAGAGCTGAAATGCCTGTGTCATGAGAGCTGCTCTCACTTGGAAGAGCTCTGGCTAACCAAGTTATCCAGCAAATAAACTATTCATGCTGGGAGCCCAGTTTTGGCTGATGATGTTCTGGTGTCACTGGTTATGGTGGGATTAGATGCCGACAGAGTCATCCTGCATTGACAGCCTGTTCCTTCAGCAGTGTTATTTAATGTTTGGGGTACAGGATACGCAATATGTGCTTCTCGAATCCCCAGCACTGTTAGTGTGATGGTCATGAGTACTTTTTAGCATATTTTAATAGCGTTTAGATCAAGTTACATTACAGTGAATTGCCTTGATTTGGGATCTAATAAAAGCTTTTTTGTTGGAATGAAGCTCCATTGAATACATTTCTTTTTCCACTTCGGTGTTTTCTTTGTTTGAGATCTTACATATGTCTCTCTAGCTTTGATTCTTAAAGGATTTAGTACCATAAAATGTCATGTAATTTTCTCTGTGATATTTTTTTAAATACACAGTGAGGAGGAACAGATCTATGCAGAGAACACTTAAATTTGCATGATTATTTTTTAGAGAAGAATTGTCAAGAGTACTTTATGAACAACACATTGATTTTCTAGGAGGTACTGAAAATATCATTTGTTTTAAAATAGTATTATGGAGTGTAAAATGTCAGCTGCATATGGGATTATTTGGTGTGTATGTTGTATAAATGTCCTATATATGCTATTATATAGAGAGCTAAACCTATAGTCTTCCAAGCTCACTTTGGAATGTATGTTTCTCTTTTAATTTTTATTGTCACAGTACTTCCAGCATGTATACAGTGAGGAGGAACACACCCCCCCACACCTACCCCCATGTAACAAAAACACATTAAATAATTAAATACATTTAACTCACCAGTACTGTGGGTGAGTTAATGTATTCTTGGGGTTTTTCCTAACATTAACGGTCCAGAATACCTTGCCTTTTAGTTGTTGTTTGGTTTTACTTGTTACATACTTTCTATTGCGTTTACTTCCTAGTTTGTTTGCTGTTGTCTTATCTTGTGTGTCTGTCCATTCCCCCCTTTGTCCCCATTTACAGTTTCCCGGTTGCCCTCTGTGGGAATGCAAATCTAAATTAGGAGCTTGGATTAGTGTATCTGGACATGGTACTACTATTCACAGCAACAGGGGTAGCAGAAATAAATAGTCTGTCATCATCTCTGTGTGTTAGCAGTAGGGAAGTTGCTTTCACTTGGTTATTGAATTGAAGTGGTTCTTTGACCGGATTGAGTACATAGGTGTATATATTAAAGTCAGGGTGTTTCACAGATAACAGTGTGAATCTGGGCACCGTTTGGTCCTTTGCCATACTTTGCATACTGTTGATTTACCATGTGTATTAGGATTGATACTCAGAGGTAAAACTCAGTTCTACCTGAAGGCTTGACCTTTCGTTACAAACACGTGCCTCGTTTTTGTTTACAGGTGTAAAACGAAGGTGTATGTGGACAACCTTCCCACAACAAGCGTTGTCATTGTTTTTCACAATGAGGCTTGGAGCACACTTCTGCGAACTGTTCACAGTGTGATCAACAGGTCGCCACGGCACATGCTGGAAGAGATCGTCCTCGTTGATGATGCCAGCGAAAGAGGTAATGACAGTGCCAATGCCTTAGTTTGCTCCTCTTTTTACTGAGGAAATGGAGACTGGCTCCCTACAGGCTTAGCTCTCCTCAGCGGTGCACGGTAGCTGAGGGAAGGGAAGGCAAAGTGAGCAATACCCACTTTGAAATACCGGTGGGTCATTCTGTGCTGAATACTGGTGGAGGTTTATCTGTCTGTTTACTTCTCTATGGATAGCACAGAGTTTGTTTCTTAGTGGGTTTATCCCTTTACAGCTTTCATGTTTTCCATTTAGAATTTTAATGAAATCCTAAAGCTTGAAGGCATTTAGTACTTGAATCATCTGGCAAACAATAGCAAAGGTGACTGTTTGTCACACTTCTAAATTTACTGTCAGTACCACCATTAAACTTGGTGCTCAGAGGGATTAATTTTGATTACTTAGTTCCTGGGAAGTTGAAATTTGATGTCTGTGCTATGAGCAGTTCTGCTTTTTAATAACTAGAGCTCGAATTGGAAAGTTTCATGATATGGCATAGTTTTCATGTGTAACAATCAATAGGCAAAACTTGAAGCTGAATTTCAAAAAGAAATGGTTTTGATTTTACTCTTTTCATGTTGTTGTAAATTAAAAAATAGTAGAAATAATATTGTAGACAAGACTTGATTGGCTACTAGTTATTTGGCTTGTTCCTTGCTTAATTTTAACCTGAATGATTATTTTTTTCTTGTGTTTGTAAGTGTAAATGATGGCATTATGTTTTTTATCTAGAACATTTCTATATTTTTATTCAATCTGTATTTTTTTCTGTGTTACTACATTGAATTTTTTTCTTCCAGGTCTAATAGCTAGTAGGCCGCTAGAAAAGAAGTCCTGGCAGCCACCAGTTACAGGTTATCTGCATCAGCAGGAATTCCCATGCTTTAATAATGGAAGGGTTTTACACCAAGCATGGTGACTTCTCTGCTGAATAGTTCTCATGCAAGTGCTGCAAAATTCATATTCTGGTGCTTATAGTAATGCCAACTTCAGACTAAGATGGTGATTGTTCTCCAAACAATAAGATCTGTCCAAACAAGGTCTACATGTGACGAGACACCGGGTTTCAGATCATACAGTCCAAGTAGCATTATGGTGTATAGATTGCAGTGGTTAACACGAGGCTTTGTGATAGTACCCATTGCAATGATTTTTGTAGCTGCAGAACTTTGGGAGAGGAGTTTTGCACTAATGTGGTAGAAAGTAGGAGTTTCTTCACTTTGCGTGCGTGTATGATGCCTTAGTGTTGTGAGCCATTCCTAACTATGTAGCTCTAGAGTACAGCTGGTTGTGGAGTAGATGAGTAGACTAAAGGAAGGTGGTACCAGCTGACTGAGCTCTGACCAGCCTGTTTCCTAAGGAAGTGTAACACATGCACTGAAGGTGTGTTTGCATTTGGATGGGTCTGTGCTCCTTTCTTCTCTCTGGCACCCTCACTTTGCTTTCTAACCTGATACTAATGTTGTTAACGGCTTTGGCCAGTATCTGTGTGTTTTGCAAGAAGGGACAGAGACCTTAAATACAGTTGTGCTCTGGCCGCAGAGGAGGAATGCCCATACAGAAGACAAGGCTGCCACATAAATGTGTTCCAGATTATGTGAGAGATGTGATTAAATTTTGTTTTTAGAATGACACAAGACCAAATTTTCACCCTTTTCACTTTGGAGGAAGTTGTAATTATGCCCCACAACTTCTTGTAGTTTTTGAACCTTTATATATAAAAGTCCAAATTTTTTTTGTTTCTGATGCATGTGAAACTTGCTTACCCCTCTCTGAGTTATTTCCAGGGAACAATCCTCTTTAATACAGATGATGGTACTCAGATTCTAGGGTATGCTGATATATTGAGTTCTTGCAGACACTAGGTTATCATACAGATATATATTTCCTTAATGCAGTAGAGATGGTGGATTTATGATGGTTATGTAGCTTTGGTGCAGACACACTTGCTGGGAAAACAGCGGCTGTTGCAAATGTACAGAGTTTTACTTATAAAAACAGTCCTTGGCACTAATTCAGATCAGTACAAATGATTAATTGTGACAGGTCAGCTTTCAATATGACCTAGAAATAAAAAGCAAGGTAATGTTAAAATAATACAGATGTAACTTTTCTTAAGTTTTTGTCTTTTCAATTTCTGTTTTAGAAAAAAAATACATTTTAACATAGAAATAAATATTCATGTCGTCACTAAAGTAGAATTTTTGTCCAGTTAAAAAAGCTCATGTCTTTCTCTAGATAACCTCTGTTTGTGGATTTGAGTTAGGTAGCAAAGTAAAGTAATTTAATTCCAGGCTGAAATATATAGCATCACAGATTTTTTGTTTTGGTGGTGTTATTGAACCTGTTCCAATATTTAGCTTTGAAATCTGTGATGTTCATTTCATATCACTCAGGCATCTTTCATTTGTGGTTATTTTCAACAGTTACTGAAAGTCTTATTTTTGTGTGTGTGTTTTGTTTTTTAAAAAAAGCTATGGCTTCAGCAAGCATGCCTTTACATTAAACAGAACAGAAGGGTATGATGCCTGGAAATTTGAAGGGTTTAGCATATGCTACTTAAGCATTCTGTTTGTGTTAAAGTAAAACAGCAGACTTTTCCAGAAAACGAAAGCATTCAGCCTGAGTAGTGAATTTTGAATTCTTTGAGTCATATTAATTGAAATAAAGTAAGCATTCAGTCTGCCTGAAGCATGCTTTATACCTGCTGGTGTCATGCTCTTAGAAGAATGAATTTGCATAATACCAGGCACTTAGTTATGCTGAAAAGAAAAGCTTTGGAGAAACAAGGCGTACCTGGGACATTGTTCTCTAGCTACGGATCGGAACTGCATGGGGATTTTTAAAATTTTGATCTTTGGTAACTAAAGAAAAAAAGTTCACAGGAGGAATTGGGATTAGTCAGTACTTAAGGTGAGGTCAGCACCGAACGGCCAAGCGTGGCAGGCAGCTTGCGTCAGGGTGCAGTGCAGTAACAGAAGAGAGTTGTACACATCAAAGCAGTGCAACCACAACTAAATTACTGCCAACAATTGAAGTTTTATTGAAGTATTCACAGTTCTTAAAGTTGTGTTTGCATGCTTGTATGTGATAAATCTGTCTTCTTGTAGTTTAATTGAAAAAAAATTGAAACTTAATTTTTTCATTTATATTCATGTAAATAACTCAGTAATAGAATTGTTAGGGTTTTTTCAACTTATGCACTTCCTTGAAGTAGTGGGGTTTTTTCAGTTAGTTTTTCTACTGCTACAAAAGATACTGTCCGTAGTCCTAGGTAAAATTCTACACCCTTTTAATATAAAAAAGAATTTGAAAGGAATATCCAGCAGAAATAGTAAAATGAAACTGAAGTTGTACCCTTGAAAATACATGAATTATTGTTGTTCCCAAGTAGAAGTATTTGTGTTTTGGTGTTGTTTTGTTGTTTTTTTTTTTTATTATCAAAACATCGATCTGAAGCGTATGAGGCAATACTAAACTTTACTCAGTGTCATCCTAGGTCACTCACAAACTACTGATTCTGTCATATATTAGACTTGTTATTTGGATGTTTAATACAGGGTTTAGAATAAATACGACCAATAGGTGTGTATAGAAAGTAATCTTTATAGCTTGATTTTGGCATTTCTTGTAGGCCAAAATGTATTGATGCATTAAAAGACTATTCAAATAATCTGTCTTAAAAGGAAAAAAGCTATATCTTGCCATACAAGAAAGTGATACCATCATCTAGGTGGATCACTGGTCCAAAACTCCAGAGACTTTGCTACTTGAACTAAGGGGACTGGCTTCTGAGGGATGCTTATTGTTCTGGAAACAGTGCCTGATCTGGGGAAAAAAAGACAATTCTTGTATTTGACCACATAACTCTAACTGCAGGTAGCAGAGGGACATCAGAAATCTTGATACCTGATTTATTTTCCATCTTTTGTAAGGATGAGACCTCAACCGCTGTTTCTTTTGCTGCAAGTCTAGTAATATTTTATGGGTACAGTTAATGAATGTCTGGCACAGCATTTTGTTTCTGGGAATACTCCATTCTGAAGTTCTGAACAATGTGGTAGTTCATAAGAATATTTTTTGTGGTTTGATGTGGTTAAGTGTGGGAAAAGGAACATTCTTAACTCTGTTCCCTCCTTAGTGAAAATGCTACACACATCAGAGGTGGTTAGCATAGAAATAAATGCTTCACTCTTGTGTTCCCTTTGTGTATCTCATGGAAGCCATATACATTTAAACCATAAATACTGCCATGGTACTAGTTCTTTTCCATTAGTGGCTTTGGAAAGCTGCACTCAGACTGAGTCAGTCAAGCGATTTGTGTGCTCAACCCCAAAAGTCCTGTAAAGTTTTCAGACATGTACACTTGGTTTGTACTAATAAACATTTATTCATTTGAACCTCTGTTAATATGCAAAAGAAGAATTAAATTGCTTTGAATTTCTCTGGAGACAAATATTTAAGATCTAGCAAACAGCCTCTTCTAGCATAGTTCAGCTTTCAAGATGTGTCAGAACTAATTTCTGTGGGTTTTAGTGACAGTCCAACAATGCACAGAAAAAATGAGGAGGCAATTAGAACTCATTCATCCGGAGCAGTGGTGAGGAATGGTAATCACCCTCAGGTCAGCTTTGCCTCTTGGGATTTACAAAACAACCACTCAGAGTTCATGTGGTGCTTTTTTTACCCCCTCCAGTGTCATGTTTGTTCTTGTATGAAGTACCTACTATCTTCCACTAAATCCTACTACAGGCTTAGCACTGTTGTACTACAAACTCCATGATTATGCCTTGAGTGTATGCTAATGTGTTCCATAGCTGTGTTATAAGACTATTTAGCCTTTTTTGAAGATTTCAGATCTGCAAGTTACTGCAGAAGTCTGTGACAGTTGCATTCTCCCTCAATTCTTTGTTCTTTCTTTGGCATCATCCATCACAGTCTAATTTTTCATGATGGACAAAAACTGTGCCTGACAATGGGAAAACTGTGTTTTTGGCAGCTCTTCGCGGTGTAAGTAATGTTGCATCTCTAGGCATATGGTAGCCAGTTATGGATGTTCTGTTTTGAATTACTGGTTCCTCAGCTTAAGTTGAGGTTTGTCATTGTTACAGATATTTATAGAATGGTTTGGGTTGGAAGGGACATTAAAGGTCACCTAGTTTCACCCCCTGCCTTTTATGTGTAGCTGATTTTGTCTTTATATTTGGTTTTAGATGTCATAGTGAGAACATAAAAAATACTAGCCATAAAACTCTAGGGAAAGTACAACTGAAAAATTGATTTAATCATGTTTTAAACAGCTTGCAAAGAAGTTATCTGTGAGTTGCGTTCCCTTAAGAGATAATTTTCTGTATTTTCTTGGTAGAGAAGTGTTATGTCTGAGAACACTTGTGCATATGTTTTTAAAAGTAAGAGTCACGTCTACTTCATAGTGAAAATTTGCCGATTCCATCTGGCTTCTGTATAAGTATTCTGCACTCCCTTGTTTTTTTTTGTGTTTCCTGTAATGAAGAAATGAAGAGGAGGAGAAACTTCCTGCTCTAGCAAGTGGAACACATGGAGATGTAGAAGGGCATATTGTGAAGTGTAGAATAGGCAGCAGAGGGGAAACTAGCTGAGAAAGTAGTAAAATGCTAGAAAAGAAATGAGGAAAAGTCTCTTATTAAATTAAAAAAACAAAGCAGCTGAACTATGTAACTGACAGTTTCCGTGCTTTTGATCATTCTTTGCAGACTTCTTGAAAAGGCCGCTGGAGAGTTACGTGAAAAAATTAAAAGTACCTGTTCATGTGATTAGGATGGAGCAGCGTTCTGGATTGATCAGGGCCAGATTAAAGGGGGCTGCTGCTTCTAAAGGCCAGGTCATCACCTTCTTAGATGCTCATTGTGAATGTACGGTAGGCTGGCTCGAACCTCTGCTGGCAAGGATCAAAGCTGACAGGTAATTATCCATCTGTTGGTTCATACCGGGTTTTTTGGTTATTAAGAAATGTGGCAAGAATTGCAGTGTATGCTACAAGCAGATATCTACCTTCTGAAGAGCTGGATGTATGGATAAAGGGCTAATTCAATACACCTTCTAATGAGTATAACTTGGTTTAAAATGAAGCTGATATTAAGATGCTTAGGATAATGTGTTAAATAGCAGGAGATCTGAACATGAATGGAGTTGAGAGAAGTCAAATTTTGAGTTCTTATATCTACAGTTTGGTCCATCCTTCATGAACTTAGGAAGATATTCCTGAGGAAGAAATCTCATGTAAGACTGAGCAAGCTTACTGTTTTCAGGTTCTTGCAATTTCTTGGTTTCATAATGCAGTTGTATTATGGAACACTGTGCTGTGGCTTGTTCTTCTGGGATGTGTTTTCTAAAGTTAGAATAGTTACTGGGATCATCTGCCTTACAGTAACGGAGCTTTGTATTTTTATCTTAAGTCGATATTCACAGCACTTGTATCCAGGATAATATGATAGAAGTTGTATTGAGGAAAACCAACAACTGAGAGAATGTTCTCCTTCATTAACCATTCGTACAGCTGAGCACTAACTGTAGTTGCATACTCGTCTGTTAGTAAGCAGCGTATTAAATGGACTAGCTCTTAAGTATGTTGTTACAGGTGTCTTTGTTCTTTTGATTATAGATAAAACCACTTTTAAAGTTTAATGCTACAAAAGTGTCCAAACAAAAAAAAAAGCATTACATCATGAAAAAGCTGCAAGCAATAGTCTTTGTTCAGAAATGTGCTAGGACATATTACTAACCTTTAAGTTATCGTTAATATATTTTTTTTTGTGAGACTACAATACATAAGTTGCTACAATTTGTGCAAATGGCCCCACTAAGTAAGCCCTTTGAATTTAGTTGCAACCCTTGAATCTTTTTACGGAGCATTCTGTGAGAGGAAACCTGCCTGACAAGGGCTATTTAAGATGACTGGAATTAGCTTCTCTGAATACATGCTTTAGTAACATTAGTACAGTGACAAGGAAGCCTCTTCTGGTTGACTGTAGGAGTTTTTTTAACAGTGACTGTAATTTCATGGCATATGACAATACTTACCCAGGGTTAATGACTAAGTTTTAATTTCAAAATATGCAAGTTACTTTGACCACTTAGCTACTAATGAAAGCTCTTATTTTCTGTATGATCACTGTGTAGCATTGGGAAACCTGTGTTCAGTTTTCTCTTATGTGGAGGGGTGAATATTTATTACTGGTAATAATGCAAATGCTATGTTAAAAGAGCTAATATTGCCAAAATTGCATGAAAATAACACATTTTTCTTTAGATTAATTAACTCTCATTATTGAGACAGAATTTGAATGTGTTTCATTATAACAATCCCTTGAATACTCTGATGGCATTTGAAAATTAAATTGCATGTATTAAAAATGAAAAAAAAACTTAAACCCAACCTTTTTATGACACTTTAACTACTAGGTTTTGGTTCTTTTCTCTTTCTAGGAGAACAGTGGTGTGTCCCATCATTGATGTAATTAGCGATGACACCTTTGAATACATGGCAGGTTCTGACATGACCTATGGTGGATTCAACTGGAAGTTGAATTTTCGTTGGTATCCTGTTCCTCAGAGAGAGATGGATCGTCGGAAAGGAGATCGAACCCTTCCTGTCAGGTAAGGGTAAAGTCAGTTGGTTAACATGTTCATCTGATGCTTACTCATATCTTTTCCAGCTTAGTCTTGCAGGTAGTGAATGAATTGTGTTGCAGTTTTGGTTTTGTCTGGTTGAAGGAACAGCACTGAAGTTTTTACAGGGATCAGTCGGTTACTTTTGGTGGCAGCAAAGGAAGCAGCTTGTCACTTTAGAAATATTAAGTTTTGTGTTAATTACTGGTGAATTACTAGCTTTCACTATTTTTACACTGATTAAAAGGTTTGAATTGGAGCTTACTTTTATATTAATTGAGCTTTATTTATATCTGTTTATTTCAACAAAGTGAACAGTGTCTTGAAAACATCAATATTTGGTGTGCATGTTTGTAGTTGTGTGTGCATACACATGTGAAAGTGATGCCTTCAAACTGTGTGGATAGGAGGTGAATTTATGCTAGCATACCCTCTAGATGTAACAAAGACAGCAAGAAACACAAGATACCTGTGTGTAGTGCGTATTTTTAACAATTGCAAGCTTAACATTTTCTGACCTTACTCTTCTGAAAAGCGGGCAGAGTTTATTTACCATGAAGTTGAGGATATGGCCTTGACTTTTTCTCCATTTGAGAAATCCAGAGATCTGCTCACAGTATGGCTGATATTGCCTGCCCTGTGGTGCACATACGTTTCCTTTTTAGGGCGAAAAAAGCAATATACATACATTTTAGTTAAATACTAACCTAGCTTGTATTCTGTGTATCTTTCAAAAAAAGCCCAGAGGGTCTCAGGAAAATGACTAGTGATAGAAAATAATTTATACTAAAAGTGTAAATAATTTGTATACTTCAACTGCCAAGTTCTATTACTGCCAATTACAGAATTAACCTGTTCTATGTTTGTTGACTTAAAATGGAAATTTGGGAGGTGCTGCTAATGTTAGGATAAACTAGCACAGTTATTTTTTTCTACCAAGAAGGAATTTAAAAAAAATAAATTTAAACCCCTGTATGTAGCCTTGACTGCAGAGTTTTCTTCTGCGAAGCAGTAACAGGGAAGGCAAGCAGGTCATTTTGTGGCCTCCCATAACTTTTTCAGGAATTAGTTGTTAGGAGCATAAATTTCCTGGAAGAAACTGGTTTCTTTTTTGTGTGTTACAAGCACCAGAAGCAGAAGTCTTCTTTGTGGGAATGGCAGCAGCTTTCTAGGGGCTTCTTCACTGTTGAGATTCCGGTTTGAAGTGAGAAAATGAGGAGAACTGTCACTAACTGGTTCCATCTCTGAAAAATTTTGAGCTAGCAAAGTACATCAATGTTAACTGAACTTGCATGGAAGCCAACTGTGAATGAACACATTAGGAACTTGGGAAATACACAAAAAGGCTTTTTAAGTCTGAAATGTATGCAAGACTGCATATTCATAGTGACTGATTCTTATTTTTAATCCATGTTGTTGTTTTAATTTTGTTTCGTTTTCTTTCCAGGACACCTACAATGGCAGGAGGTCTTTTTTCAATAGACAGAGATTACTTCCAGGAAATTGGAACATACGATGCTGGAATGGATATCTGGGGTGGGGAAAACTTAGAAATTTCTTTTAGGGTAGGTACAACTATTTTCAGTGTTTTGTTATTCAGGACAGTACACCCTGAGTTCTGCAAGATACGTATCTGCTGCCTGTTTCAGTGTCCTCTCGTGTTGCAGTCAGTGCTTCGCTTTCTGTCACATTCGTCCAGTGGTGGTACCTGAAGACACTGTCAGTGAAAAGTGCACAATGAATAGTTAGCAGGGCACTGTGATTAAAAGTTTGGGGTGGTCGTCCTGAAGAATGAATGTGTGTATGTGCTGAAAGGAGTTCAGTTAGAAAAGCTAGTTGGGGAGTGTAATACAAGGGTGATGTGTCAGTGAAATGTGAGCGCCTCTCTTAGAAACTCTCCTTGCTGTTTTCTAGTTTAATGATTACTGGTGTTCATTTGGATGTGAACCTAACCAGTGCTGTTCTCACTTTCTCTCCTACCAAAGAGCACTGTTCCCTTTTCTTTTGTTTACCAGATCAGGGTACATAACTGTATGCACCTGAGGTGGTCCAGCTCCCTGAATCTGTCGTTTTTAGAGTTCCAAAATAAAACTGAAAATATAGTCAGAAACTTTACTTGGTAAACGAGTGGGGTTTGAAAAAGGAGATTTTATTTTATAATGAACTTTTTCAAATACAAGGACAGTAGCAGGACCACCTGTTACTTCCCTGTGACTCATATGAGCCATTTCCTTCACTTGCCAGCTCACCCAGTTCTCTGAAGTAATCTCTTACTGATGCATTGTTGCTGTGAAGCCTCTGAGACATATTCTATCTTATGCTACCTGACCCAGGCTGGTGAGCATCTTCATCTCTTGGCCAGGAAACAGGCATGCGTTTCTCTTCCGCGTAGTGTGTGTTTGTTCTAGACCTCAACAAATGTTGTTTCAACAGTTTGAACAAGAGCATGTGACTAACATTTTTAAATGACTGGACGCTGTGCAATAATTGTTCTATCACTTTCAGATCTGGCAGTGTGGTGGCACTTTGGAAATTGTAACTTGTTCACATGTCGGGCACGTGTTCAGAAAAGCAACACCATACACTTTCCCAGGAGGTACGGGGCAGATAATCAACAAAAATAACAGGCGACTTGCAGAAGTCTGGATGGATGAATTCAAAAACTTTTTTTACATCATTTCCCCAGGTAAGTAGATCAGGTTATATGAAACACCTATTAAAAATTAAAATGTTACTACTGCTGATAAAGAGCATGAGTATTTAAATAAGAACCTGTTGCTTTCAAGTTTGTAAGACGATGCTTGTGTAAAGTACAAAAAGGAAGGTCGATACTGAAAATTAATTTTGTCAGCCAGAGACCCCTACACTTCTGTGATTCTGTGAATTATGTGATCCTGAAGGTGAGGATTTTGTTGTTGGTTTTTGTGAGTTGTTTGGGGTGGGGTGTTTTTTTTTAAATATTATCATGATTTCTGAGTGAGCTTCTTGTGCAGTAGAATTAAAGTTCAGTGTACCGTCGAGCAGCTCAAAAGGAGTGCAGAAAAGCTGGCCATCCAAACACATCACAGCATGCTAGTGTTTGGCCTCTGGCTTCTGTGTTGTAGGCATTCCAGGTTGAATAGATCAGGATTGATTTAAGTGAAACCCTGTAGCAGAAAGGGCAACAGTTAATATATCTTGGCTTGATAGATCTTGCACATCAGTATCCAGAGTATAGGGCAAAGTTGCCAATATACTTTGATAATATTTATTATGTTTCTTAAAATGGCTGTAAACTAAACAAGAGGATGTAAAATATGAGAGCAAAATAACTATGAACTCAAACTTTCTGGAAAAAAAAATTCAGGAAAAGAAAGGAAGCCTGGGAAATACTGAATTATCACTTTCCATTACAGGATACTTTTGTTGTTAAAAAAAACCCAAAGCAGATAAACAAACTTTGGGTAGCAACAGTCAGCTTATCTAAGTAGAGACATTCAGCTTTAAATATTAAGCCCACCAAGTTCTACCCACCATGTCTGCTTTCCCAAAGATGTATCTTTAGAACTAGTGTTTCCTTATGACTTGCTTATTAAGCCTCTGTTAGTATTGAAATTTAAAAGCTGTAATACAGTGTAGTGTAAGTCTGAACAGTGTCAAATTTTAGATTACAGGTTTTAAGATTACTTGAGAACCAATAACTGCAGATATATAAAGTCTTTTTGTCTTAAGAGAATGAATTACTCAAGTGGAGGATTTTTTTTACTTAAATAAAATAGTTCTTGCTACTACACAAAGCTTTTTCGTTGAAATCAGAAGCTAGCAGCTTAAGTTACTGCCCTGTCATGTTCTTGCTGAAGCATTGTGAATTCAAATGCAATAGGTATGGATATATGGAGAAAAGTTGTATATAAATAAGTGCAAATACTTTTGGTTAACGTTTCTTTCGTGCGTTCATGTCAAGCGAGATTTTAAAATAGTGACGTGCTCCAGCTATTTAAATAACCCAATTCTTTTTTTTTTTTTTAAATAAATTACTAAACACCATGATAAAGGCTCTCTTGTATAAAAATGTAGTCGTTAAAATTCATGTGCTATCCGTAAGCTACCAAAGGAGCAATAATGTTTGAATTTTGTAGGATTTTTTTTGGGGGGTGTGGGACTTTCTTAGCTTTGCAGCTTTGTAGAATGCATTCTCCTGTTGCAGAGAAGGAATGAAATAATTTAATTTGAAAAAGAATACAGTAAAGATTTTGAAATGGTGATAACTGCATTGTATATTTTCTTTCCTTTCAAAAGATATGTGTCTGCATAGTTTGTATGCTAATAGCATGAATGATAGGAACATCTTCTTACCAGGCTCCTCTTAGAGTGTAAATTTCAGTCTTTCTGACTACTAAGTGTCCTAGGAACTCAGCAAATCTCTGCTGTGTTGGCTTATTTAGCCATACCCTGCTTTTCCAGGTATCCGTTTGATACAAAAAATTAAATGTTTAATTGTTGCAGAATGACAGTGTAGTGCCCCTCGGTCAGACTATGTGTGTGTCCTGTGAAGCTCTTTGCTCGTACAGTGTGTACTTTCAGTATTACTGTGACAGTGTCACAGGTTCTTGCAAGAAATGAGGTGGGAACTTTAAACTGATAGTGGTTCAGAAGCCTGGGTGCAGATGAGTGAGGAAAACAGGCAATCATCTGTTCACCCAGGGTTTTTTTTTCTCCTTAGTTGACATGAGTTTTGTGACATGGATGAGAAAATTGGATTTTGAAGGATGCAGTATACTGACAGGCATCTGTGAACGTAGCTAACAAGATGTTTGTTACCTCCATTACATCTTTTTCCTTGTGTTCCCCTAACAGAGTGTCACAGAGGGATTGGCTCAGGAAAGCAAACCCGAGATCCTTGGGTAGCTTTCCCACTTCATGTAATCTGTGTTGTCTGGAGGGNAAAAAGGCTTATTGCTTAAATGATAGGAACTCAGGAGACTTTTTACAATTGATGTAACGTAGTGAAATGAAAAGCTGCCCTCTTGAACAGTAAGCCTGTAATCCTTTTTTCTTTATTACGTACTGCCTGGCAGAAATTGTTACTTGTCTGTTTTAAGCATTTCAGAAGCCATCTCTGCTTAGAAGTGGTTAGGTACAGACCAAGGTTGGGCAGGAAGGTGCTTCAGCAGATGCTGCTCAGGCAAAATCAAGCCTGTCTCATTGCACGCACCAGCTCTTTTCCATGGGAGTGATGACTACAGCAGTAGTCTTTTCTCCTTAGCTGGTTTTCCTCATAGGTGTGTGTTAACAGCAGGGCACTGTTTCCTTTTAGGCTTTCAGAAAACAGATCCAGCATGTTCTGGTGAAAAGTCTGATTCCTGGCTCCGGTCATTGTTTTGTGGATTCTGTCACTTCTTTATTTCTAGCGCTGGCCTTTCATCACTTTCTTCAGTCTAAAATACTAGGACTGGATTGTCCAAGGTGAAGCTTAAAGAGATGATGTCAGTCTAACAGCTTGCTTTGAGGAGATTGCCTTGTTTTTCGTGGCAGGTAATACAGCTTCACCTCTGCTCACTTATTGATTGTTCATCTATGTCAACTGACTGGACTTGCCAGGATTATTTGCCCTGTGGACTGGCTCTCTACTGCTTTAGTCAGCACCTGTGTCAGCACAGGAGGTGCAGCAGGAATCTGAAGCTGAGTAAGGGAGAGCTGCTCCTTTCCAGGGTGGCAGCTGGCTTACAACAGCTACCTCCCCTTAACCCTCTCCTAACTACTTCTTAATGATAAACTAACGGTTGCTGAAATTGTTGGCATCCTTATTCTAAAGGTGAGGCATGGATGCTTTCAGACTGTGTGGTTTCCCTGTGCTGCATGTCAGTCTGGGTTCCAGCTCCTGCATGTGGCCCTCTGCTCCTTGTCCAGTGTCCAGCCTTGCCATCCAGCAGGCTGGTGAGCTGAAGGCATCCCATAATGCAGGTCCAGTGAGTTTGGGTAGAGTCTCATCTGGATTGCATGGAAATGTTACTGTTGACCAAAAGTTTGCCCCAGAAAGCATCTTCCGTTGTACTGGGCTAGTGGACAGGCAGAAGGCCTGAAGGGACAGCATTGCAGGATTACCTGCGGAAGGGTAAACACAACACATGGAACAACAACAACAACACACATACAGACCTACTGATCCAGTTTTCAGGATTAGTTTCTACTCGCTGCATGCGCGTGTCTCTAGCCAAGCATGGTAAATCAAGGTTTGGTATGTACATGGGTAATGTTTTACTTATGGGTGATGGGGAGGACAGAGAAGAGGCTGAATCTGCTATGGTACATCTTGAAATGCAGCTGAGCCTGTGTTAAAAATAGGTACTAAGCGATTCCATGTGTCCTTGTTCTCAGCTAATAGCCCTTATTAGCTTTAATTCCAAATGCAAATAATGTAGTCATTCAAATTGCTTTTATATTATTATTGCTTATTGAGTTTCACAATGCTAAATAAGAACAAGTTGTGTGATTTTTAACAGAAGACTAGTTCTGGATGAAACAGTTTTCATGCTGTGCTTTTGAAAATGATTGAGCAATTTATAATCATGATGAAAGCGTCATACTGTTTTTTCAAAGTAGTTTAGCATAAAGATATTGCCACACATTGAACTTGGCAAATGGATCTTCAGCTCTTTTGAAATATTGAGGATGGCAGAACTGTTGCAACACGGCTGATGGGAAGCTCAAACGCAAGGTGGCAAAAAAGTTGAACTGAAGGAAGAGTGTTCTAGTGGTAGACATCTTTATATGTATGTTTTTTAGGTGTATGAGGAAAGACCATTATATATTACTCATCAGACTAGTTTGGCATGGCATCCAAAACTACTTCAAGAATAGTGACAGCACAAGCAAGTGCTGAGATAAATCTTACACTTGTACAAAAGAAGTGGTGATGGTCTGATTGGCTAATCTGATGTGGGTGTTTATTTTTTAGTACAAATTTAAGCATATGTGTGGAAGACACATGCTCATCCCACAGCAAAAGATCAAGTCTCAGGACAAACAGAATCATCAAGGAGGTCCGGGCTTTTAATGTAATAAGGGTTTGGGGACAGAATATATATGTGTTGTGTGGTCAAGTATAGACAGCAGTAGCAAGTATTTTTAAATATTATTTCTGATTTTTTTTTAAGGGTTGGGGTTTTTTTGTTAATGAACCAAACCCAGATACTTGAAAGAACATGTAGTGGACATGAATGTCTTCCTCATGATTCACGTACCTGTAGAGTCTGGCATAATTGCCCTCTGGGATGGAGGTTTGGTCTAATTCTGGTTTTGTGGTTTACTTGGGGTTTTTGTGTGGTTGTCTTTTCAGCTGAGCCTTTAAAAACAAGTACAAAAACACTGGAAGGTATGTATTGGTTATATGTGTATAAATTATACCAGTCTCTGGAGGAAATAATAATTTAGACATACTTACATTTTTATATACTTTATATTGTGCGGTTTTCCTAATTCCATTTTTTCCCCCCAGAAAAGAACTGTTACCCATAAGTAACTACTGCTGCACTGTATAGTGCAGATGTATAGAAACACTCAAGCTAGTTTTTAGTAGTAAATGGGGTATCAGAAACCTAGGAAACAGAATAATTCAACCCCTAAGGCAACTATACCAGATCTGCTGCTCAGTCCATCTGCTAACCTGATGCTAACGTGGTGACTGCGTGCCAAGTGCATCATTTGGTGCAGACCTAACTTCAAAGAGGATTTTAAAAAAAAATCTTTCAGAATAAAAATGGCTAAACAGAATGATACACACCTTTTATTTCATTGTAGTGAAGGGAAGTTCAGCTGGCACTTATCTTTCTACATGGTTGTGTTTGAAACGACTTTAAGAAACAGCACACTTGTATGCTATTGAGTTACTAGTTTGTATTTGATTCTTTATGGTTGTGACTTTCATTCTTATTGCTGTTCAGTGATCTGACAAAGCTGTATCGGTGCAGCAAACTCTACAGACAGAATGAGTACCGTAAGGTGGCCGTAAGGATGGCATGAGAACTTTTTCATCCATCAGCAGCTTTTCATCACTGAAAAATAAAGAGCTCCATACCTAGCTGTGGCTGGTACAGACTTCATCCTCTTACTTCATCTCTCTCAGAGTGCTCCTTCTGGTGTAGAATAAATATTTGGTTTTAGGGCAGTGTTTTGGGGCAAGGTTTTTTTCTTTGGGTTTGGTATTTGTGACTGGAAAGCCCAGATGGAAGTTTTCTGGGGTTCTATCCCAGAAGATTTTAAAATTTCATTCACACTATTCAAAATTTCATTCAAAACAAGATTTCCATTGTTTCCATTCCCTTACCAGAGTAGTTCTCCAGCATCTTTCTACAAAAGTCTTCAGTTTAAAAAAAAACCAAAACAACCAACAAAAGCCTTAAAGACAGGTTAACATTTTTTTAATTTCCAGAATATTGAAAATACCAATGTTTTTATTGGTATTTACAAACATTTAGCTGAAATTATGCAGATGTGTCTTAATTGAGTAGAAATACACCATCTGCTGGCAGATTGATTTAATAACATGGTATGCCAACTTTGAAATGTCTCAAGATTATTTTCAAAAGGTCAACAATTTTAGAGGCAACTTAACAGTCCCTCTAAGTGGAAGGATTTCTGAAAATTGTATGCAGCTGGAGGTCTGTAGGTGTGGTGGTCAGTTGAGCCATGTTTGTGGTCTGTGTGGGGAATTTAAATTGCTGGGACTTGCTCTTTCTTGGTTTGGGTTTTTGTTTGGTTTGGGATGGGTTGTTTTGGGGTTTTTTTTTGTGTATTACTTTAGGCCTGTGTAGGGTGGAACATAATAGAATGTGACTCCTTGAAATGAAAAAAGAATATCCTGCCCTTAATATTATTGGAACATTAATGACAACAGTTCTTAATTCTCATGAGTCAAAAATACCTGCTGATGATGTGCACCTTCCTCAACTCATTTGCAGAGGGGACTTGCAGAAATTAATTTTCAGAAGAAATTAAAGCCAACCATAGAGGGGTGGGAAGTACAGGAAGAATGAGCACTTTGATAAATGAAGAGCAAAGGAGAAAAAAGGCAAGCAAAATAGCACAAAAATTATAACATTCCTAATGGTGAATGTTTCCTGCAAATGCTGTAGTTATATTGAACAAACACTGAATTATTAAAGGATTAATTCCCTACACAAAGGCTGCTTTCTCACTGTTTCACTGTGAAGTTAGATAGATGATGGAAGG
The DNA here is from genome assembly GCA_013399135.1 of Heliornis fulica. Classification (NCBI taxonomy): domain Eukaryota; kingdom Metazoa; phylum Chordata; class Aves; order Gruiformes; family Heliornithidae; genus Heliornis; species Heliornis fulica. Next base: position 129,509 of record VXBZ01010017.1, on the reverse strand, counting down.
TCCAGCAGGTGGTACCTGGCTTGCAGAATTAAATTGAAATGGAGCTGCTCTCACTCCGCGGAAGGAGACTGCTATGCTATGCTGCAGTTCCCGTTGGAGATAGAATGGCATTAGTGACACTTGTGGTTTCAGTCTTTTTCCTGTGATAACTTAGTAAGCAGTTGCATTAGAATAGTTCCACAAATTACAGGTAAGAAGTTGTCGTGTGTAGCATGGATGTAGTGGTTTCATCTTTTATATAATTGCCTGGAAAATTAAGTCACAGGTAGCAAATTCTGAATCTCCTCTGAGAGGATAAATAGCATAATGCTATATTTTAAAAAAAGTATTATTTTTTGTGTAGTGGTGAATTTCTAAAGAGAAAGTCTTACTTCATGCTTGCAAGAATACTGCTAGCTAATCACTTTTGTATGAAGTGAAAGCATATGAAGTTTACTAGTGGCCAGTAAAGGAAACTATTTCATTTCTGCAGGAGTTACTAAAGTTGATTACGGGGACATATCGTCACGACTTGGGCTGAGACGCAAGCTCCAGTGCAAGCCTTTCTCCTGGTACCTGGAGAATGTTTATCCTGATTCCCAAATTCCACGCCATTACTTTTCTCTGGGAGAGGTAAGATTTTATTCTGTGCTTTTATCTACTCTATCAAGTACATAGTGCAGTAAGTAGTTTGTGTTCTGAGCTGAGTAGTGCCAACAAGTTATCTCCAACAAAGTTCAAGTCTCTTGTACCTCTGTTCCTGTCATTTGTGAAATGATATATCTGGCTTCTCAGTGGGACAGAAAAGGGGGCTTTATTTTTTAAGTACTTTAATTTGAATACTGCCCCCCTACAGTACTGAAAGTGTGTAAAAGTGGTTTAAAGATACTCCTTCAGAAATGTGTAGTTGTGGCTAGGTTTCTGTGTAACATTTTCTATATAGAGTATGAACAGAGTTTGGTTTAACAAAACTAGACCAGGTCAGGCAAGGACTTGGCCTAAAACCTGCTCTGAACTTTACCCCCAGAATTTCTTCAGTGACCAGTAAATTCCAGTGATCCCTAAACCTTGCCGTACATATCTGTTTTTTCTTGAAGTTTCTTAAGTGACTGAAGAGGTAGTAGAGATGATGCTGTCCTAAATAAGTAGGCACCTGATCTACCTTACAAGTAATTTTGAGCCAAATACTGAGCCTGCTGTGGAGTGGTTTTCTACTGTTTGTTTTTAAAGAACTGTTTTTAATAAAATAGAGCAGGTATTTGAGCTGCTGCATGACAGTCAGGAGACTGATACTCATGTCTGCTTACTACAGTAATACAGGGATTAAGACTGTAACTCAACACGGGATGAAATTGAACCCAGTCACCCATGATTTCAAAAGGAATTAAACCCACTGTGTCTAGGAGAGTGTTTTAAAACTCTTGGTGATTTCTGGATGGAGATTCAGTTGTGTCCGTTCTTGCTGTGGCTGAGTCACAAAGTGTAAAGAGTCCCCAAATGATTCTGTAATCTGGTAACTTTGGGGTTTGAGGCTCAGATACTGTTCTCTCATCATACTATGGTTCCTATGTTTTGCATTTCGTTCCTGTAACCTCTGGGTGTATAGCAGAGAGGACTGGTGCTGGTTTGGTTTGAGATTAGCACGGTTCTTTTCCTAAAACTGCAATTTTTGTGATGTGCTCTTTTTCAATCCCAGATAAGAAATGTGGAGACAAATCAATGTTTGGATAACATGGCAAGAAAGGAAAACGAAAAAGTTGGAATCTTTAATTGCCATGGGATGGGTGGCAATCAGGTAAATTTTTTTTTAATTACCTGAATGTATAGAATTACTTGGAATGCTACTTTTCATCATTACAGTTTTATGATTATTTGGATAGTATATTTTTGGGAAACCCTCACTGAAAAAGATGCCTGCAAGAGGAAATGCATGAGAACATTTGTTGGTGGATTCTTATTTGTATGTTTTGAGCTCTGATTACAGTAGGTTTTGGATCAACTTTTAAGCAAAAAATGAGGTGAGGGGAGGATGAGAGTGTTATAAGCTAGGTGTCACCTCCTGTAGGTTTTCTGGAACTTTCTCTTGATTAGACCTCCTGATTGGCATTGTTACCTTCAGAGGACCATGTCTGTACCTCAAATGCTGGTTTTAATTAACATTTTTGAGTTTCACTTTTGGAATTAATTTTACGTATTTTTTTTCACTCTGTTAAGAATTCTTGATTAATTTGTTTTCAGGTACACAAAGAGTATCTGTGGTGACGATTCTCTTTATATGCAGAAAGCAGTTTACAATTTGAAAATGTCCATTTTGTCTGAAGAGCTTGTTCGTATAGTGTTTATACCATTAAAAAAAAAGCATCAGGGGAGGGTGGAAGGAGGTTAGCAGATAGTAATGAAGTAGTGCATAAATATTCTCCCTTATCCCTGCTTCAGGAATCTTAGTTGAATGAGGTGTGGGTTTTTTCAGTTCCTCTCTTCTTATTCTGTCTAGGTGTTCTCATATACTGCCAACAAAGAAATTCGAACAGATGACTTGTGTTTAGATGTATCAAAACTTAATGGCCCAGTAACAATGCTCAAGTGCCACCATCTAAAAGGAAATCAGCTTTGGGAATATGATCCAGTGGTAAGTCTTCTAATGACTTGTGACATTAAAATGAGACAAGTTTTGTTTCTGCGTGAGCCTACAGAGCAACATGTTGCAGTGTGTCACGGCTATGTGACAGTCGAAACGGGAGCCATGTCAGGACTGTGTTCCCTCTGTCGTTAACTCACGGTGTGGTAACTCAGTGTGTGTTTGTGGTGATGTAATTTACACAGTGAGTTTGGAGGGAGCTTTTAGCAGAATATTTTCAGTGTGTTTTGGATCATCTGGAGATAGTCTGGTAGCATTGTTTTGTAATGGAAAAATATTCCAGGTACCTACTGAACCAGTAAAAGATAATGAAAATGATCCTGTGACAATTTCAGCACCTGGTGTCTTATCTTGCACAAGGTTAAAGGAACTAATTAAATTTTCTAATTAAAAAGCATCCCAAAATGATAAGTCTTTGTGTTTCTAATTATGGTATGCTTAAGGTAGAGATGCTTAAAACAGCTTCATTTTAATCATTCTTTTTCTTGTAAGTGATGTTCAAATCTGTTTTGAAGTTCATGGGTTGAACTGCCAGACTTAGAAATCATTGACTGTTGATCCAGTCATCATTAATTTGATTTACAAGCTCTAAAACTATGTAATTAGGTAGTGTAGTCAAGAACTCTGACTTACAGCATTGCTAGTTAGAAATAAATAGTTATCAAGCCTGCTAATTTAAGACCAGTTATTGTGAAAAACAGTTCTGAGACAATTTGTGGAAGAAGAATCTTGCCAGTATAATCAGGACGACTCTTTTGGAAAGAGAACGTGTGGATATTTAGCTACTAAAACGTCATTTCACTGATGTAAAAGGAAAAAAAAAAGGGGATGTGGGAGGGTATTTCTAGCAAAATAGACTTGCTATGGATTTTAGTAGCTAAGGTGCTGACAAAAACTACAGCCTTTAAAAGGAAGTATGTATGAATGATTTTTTTTGTTAGGATGGCAGTTAATGGGGAAGACAATGGATGTCTACTAGGATTTCTGCACACTTGCTAGCAATTGCTTCTAGGAGATTGAAGAAAGCTGTTGAAGGCCCTCAGGAATGCATGCTAATTGAAATGATTAAATTTGAGCCTTGGCAACCATTAATTCTTGTTCTTAATGCAGTTAGTTTACCTGGCTTAAGTAAAGAAGTGGAGTGATAATACTACATGCGGGGCTTCACCAGACAGCGAGTGCTTTTCATTTTCTTTCTGTCTTATCGGTGGTAAGATCATTACATCATTAGACAGAAAATTGCAGTAGTCTGGCTTGAAAGGATTGCAACAGACTGTAAAACAGACTTTCCCCGTGCTGATCCTCAGCCATAAATTGGGTCATATGTGGTTTTTCTCATTATTCTGTCAATATCTAGGAATAATCTTCAGAACTTTACTAAAAGCTGGCTAATGAAGAACAAAAATAAGTTAGAGAATGCTTGACAAGAATGCCCACCTAAGCAGTTGGGTGGTTATTTTTTCTGCAGGGTGGTTCTGACATGTCTCCTGAACAGAGGCAGAAGGCAAAAAGCTCCTTCGTGTGTGCTAGGAGAAAGAAGAACAGGGGAGGGAGGCGGTGTGCAGAGAAAAACGCTTTGGGTTAGTTTGCTTCCGAAGTCTGTTGTCTGTTCCACCTCTCTTAATTCCTCAGCAACCATATGAGTGCAGGAGATTGTACTTGGTTTTTGGTTCAGGGGAGTTTGGGGATTTCGTTGCTACTTTTGGGGTATTTTTTACCCTTTGCTGCTTGTACATGTCAGGTCTGCCTAGTTTCTACTTACCTATGGAAGAACGTTAATGGCCACAAGAAGCTTTTTTGGTTAGCTTTTATACCTGGTGACCTTTGTAACAAACTAATTTTCTTTTTATCTTGCTTCCAAGAAATTAACCCTGTTGCATGTGAACAGTAACCAGTGCCTGGACAAAGCCACCGAAGAGGACAGCCAGGTACCCAGCATCAGAGACTGCAATGGCAGCCGCTCCCAGCAGTGGCTGCTTCGCAATGTCACCCTTCCAGAAATATTCTGAGAGGTTCTGAAGAAGAGCAAGGATTGACTGGGCTACCTCGGCTGATACTTTGGCTACGCTGTTAAGTAGCGACAGAGGAAACTTCTGCTCGGCAGAATCCACAGTTGGTCAGCTGTTAGAACTCCTGCAGCTTCTGAGTAGCTGTGAACCAGCCTTCCTGTGTAAGGATGTGAAACTACCACACATGCTAGTGAAACTGCGCCCACTGATGTTTACAAGATCAAAAGAGTTTCTTCCAGCGAATAATGTAGAGAACGTTTGGACAGTGGAAACATAATCAATGAAATAGTCTCTCTGAAGAGCTGCATATCGTTGTAGTTTGCTTGCACATCAGTAACCTCTGCTGAAAGTGCTGTTGTAATGAAGAAAGTTCCAAGAATTATTTTTTTTTTTCCTGGTTAGCAGTGGTAACTGGACTACTAAATATAGATCCACAAATAAACAAAAGAGAGAGGTGGAAACCAGGATCAGTAACATGAAATAAGAATTCTGTGGTTTCAAAACAAAAAGTAAACAGGGTTTAATGGAAACTAAATCAGAACTATAAAAAGTACAATTTGTTATAGTGAAGTATCAAATTTATATGTAGATTTTATACCTCAGTGGCGAAAAATATCCAAGTCAAAAGGCAATGGTTTCTCTTTTTCAATTGTGTGATAGTCCATAAATACTTTTTTTTTTCTGGTGGGTCTAAAATTATTTTGGCCACAAATAAAATGAATAAACTTAGCTCTTGAATGTCAGATCAACTTTTTTTTTATTATTTCTTGGCTGTTGGAATTGTAACTTTTTATTACTGTCTGAAAACTGGAGGTTAACATGCNTTTTTTTTTTTTTTTGTTAAGACCTGCCATTACGGTTTATACTTGGGTCAGTCAGCTTATGGACTTTCATGGCCAAACAAAAGATTTATGTACACCTTGAAATTATTAAGTTAACTTGACAGAATACACTTAATGCCCAAGACTCCTACTGCTGTACTACAATTTTGTTTTCATAGCAATAAGTCTTTTGTTCCTTGTTTGATTTCAGTCATCAGAAAGCCAGAAGAAAAGATACTGATTTGGGTAGCAGGAGATCAGGAAAACTGAAGGTTTTCTGGAATCCTTTTTCACTTCATATTCAAATGTGCTTCATTGTCAAGTGCATATTTAGATTAGACTCTGAATTGTAATGTTGATCTGCTGCTTTTTTTCTAATAAAATCTAAAGAAAAATAGTTAAATTGGCATGATTTCTAAAGTTAACATAGCCAAGAACAATATGACTGTGTCATTTCATTGGTCTGCATTTTTTTAACTGAATTGCTTTGTTTTGTTAAGAAAAAAACTGTGTGGGCTGATGTTGAAAATGAGCCACTGAATGCTCAGAATATACATTGAATTTCCTTTGGAAAGAAAAATGAGATTTGCTTAATGGAGAGGATATTTTTATGATCAATGTCATTGTTTGGCCAACTGTCCTGTAAAGCAAATTAAACCTAGACTCATGCAAAAGTTGTGTGGAATTATATTTGGTTGTTACGGCAATTTTAGTTTTGCTGTTCCAGGTTGCTTTAATCCACGTTATGTCTCTTATTTCTGCATCGGTGCACAAAAGTTTTCATGCACAAAATGGGAAATGTTAACAAATTGCAGTATTATGCTACTACTTTCAAAATATGTGGGATAAGTTGATGTGGGATCAATATCAGATAAAGCATCTAAATATCTAACTATCTTTCATGGATCCCTCTTTTTGGATAGCCATGCAAGTCTTACCAGGTTGAAGTGGATTTACAAAAGTAATGGTATGGTACATTTATCAGGAAATGTGCCCAAATGACTTAAAAACTCAAACCCCAAAACCACAGAAAACTGAACTAAACAAACAAAAGCTCCAAAACAGACAAAACCCCATCCAAACAACCCTTAATGGTTACATGAGAAGACATATGCCTTTGGTATGGTTACTAAAGAGGATGGGATGTGTGATGCTCTCATCATTGATGTATTTTCCTTCTCCTTAGGTCCTTTGCAGTCCCTTCTGCTTTCATACTGTTTCAGAAATACAGTTTGTTGTTGTCTCATACTGCGTATTAGCCCAGAAAATGCTGTTTGTAGCCTTCTGCTGTGTCACAAACGCATGACAGTTTGGATCATGTTTTGGATTTTATTTTAGTTTCTCTTAGCAAACTAGCCTTGGGTTTTGGGGCAGGTGGATAAAAATGAGGTTACGTGTTAGCTCAGAAACGGTGTCCCAAAATCAAAATACAATGTTTTTAAACATCTCCAAGGAAGAGTCTCTGAATCAGAGGTGAGGAACCTGTCATGGAGTGCAAAGCTGGAGCAACACAAATGTAGTGTAAAAGTCCTGTAAGGTTTCAAAACTTTTTTTTTTTTTTAAATAGATTTCCTAAGTATACAGCACATCACTGAACACACACAAAGGAATGTATTTCCACCTTATGTATTTAACTCTTACTGCTGTGCTATACTGTTAATAAAATTAGCATGTTGTGGCTTGTAATGTAACTAAACCTGGAGGTAGGTCTCTGTGTTACTATGATTTTGACCGTTGTTAATTTGATGAGTCATTTTATGTGTTGGTCAAAGAAAACTGCAGTAAAATCACTGCACAACTAAAAACCACATACCAAGTTGTCAGCTTCAGAAAGCTGAAGTAGCAATCTGATTTCCAGCCTATACATTACCGACTTTTCCCTGCAAGGGAAAGGCCCTCTTCCCTGCCAAACATGAGGAGGGAAGAGCATCTGCACTCTGTAGGCATCTGGCTCAACCCTTTCTCTCAGGCAGTCATATGGGGTGACGGAATAGCCTCCCCACATTGTTGTCTTCTAGCTCCCCTCACCTACCCCAACTGTGGTGGCTGCAAGCTTTCACAGTGACTGTGTAGCTGTAGTCTCCCAGTGACGGTCCTCCTCTCACAGATGTACTTCTATGTCCCAGCTCTGAGTAGGAGTGTTGACTGTCCTTTCAGTTACAAGCATACTTAATTCCTTTCAGTCTGATCTGCCTTCTCATACTGAAGTGTGAGGTAGCATTTTTAGAACCTCTATAGGAATTTTATTTAATCTACCCCACTAAAACCCTAACCTGTGGTGTTTGGGTTTTTTTTACTGTGTATCATACCTGTGGTTAGACCTAGGAGTAATTTCCAGTAGAAATCCCACTGATATCAAGTGCCTCTGCGTTTATGGTTCCTTTGTTCAGATCAGATGTAGGAAGGGGGTAAAAAAGGACCAATGCTGTCTTATTTGACATCAACAGCCAATACACACATGGGGTAAGTGGAAAAAAATTTGGTAATTGGTAAACTTTTTGTTCTCCTACCCTGCGCTTGGTGTGTTTAGCATAAATTGCCTAAACATGCTCTGAAGCCAGCGTTCTGTTCTCCATCTCTTCTCGTTTGCCTCTGAGAAGACTTTTATTGAGAAAGACCAGAGCCTTTTCACTGAGTTGAAGTGTATTACAAATGATGGTGCAGGCTTTGGATAAGAACACTGTGCCAGGTCTGATCAGGTCATCTTCACTCTGTTTAGGTATTGAACTTCACAAAGCAGTTACTTGCATGTGCATGCAACTGTTAATGTCTTTGTCTCAGTCTGCCCGTTTATTAAGATAAAAATATTTTAGTAGCTTTATTGTCATGGTAGTTCTGTATTAAAGGGCTTAGCAGCTGTGTTTCATTTTATCACAGCAATGGTCCTAATCTGCAGTATGTACTGTAAGCAAAAGAGAAGAACCTGTCAGAAGTTAGCAGCAAAAGTAAGGTAATCTTTTAAATTTTTATTGTGCAGAATGCTGTTTAGTTGCTCCATTTGTTCAAGCGATGTAAAACATTCAGAGACATGAGTAAAAGGCCTGGCAGATTTATTCTGCTTTATTTCCCCTTCAAGGTAAGTAGAGAGATGCAGACAGGCTACAGGAGATTATCTGAGAAATAGTTGCTCAAAGCTCTCCTTTGCTGTATTAGCAATTCCTCTATGCCTTCAAATGAAGAAGTGCAGGGAAATATAAGTGTTGCAGAATAGATTTTAATAGCTTTAGGAGCCTTGTATTTCATTAGAACGTAATTGTAATACTGGAGATGTAGGGTAGGGTAAGGCAGGAATCTGTCAAGTTAAAATGGTGGGACTTGTATGCTACAGCTGATACTCTCTGTAAGAACATTTTTTACAATCATTATAAAGCAAATAGTTCCCAACTTTGTGTCTTACTCTAAAAATCGAGAACTGTTCAACTGAGTATAGTTGTGGTGATACATGAAGGTGGTGCACATGGTGTACAGTACTTCAAATAACAAAATACTGCTTTTGCCTAATATGATTTTAATGTAGGAGTAGAAATTGGCACATGAGCAAAGGTTATCTAGAGATGAGAAAGTGTCATGTTAAGGTGGACACTGACTCACCAAATTGTTATCTCCTTTTCTTTTTGAACCTTGGAGAACACATTTGTAGCATTCTGCTTGCATTTCGTGCCGTGTCAACTGATCCTTACTCTGCTGAGCTGCTCATATCAAAAGAAAACACTTGAGATGAAAGCAAGCTGCTACTGCTGACAATAAACCAAGTAATTGCCATAGCACCTGTTTGGGGCACAGATAGAAAGTAACCTGTCTCTGAAATGATCATTAGTAGTTTCCCTGCCTCCGCAGCAACTAAGGACACAGAGAAGAACTTCCTTTTACTTGGTTTTGAATGTGTTCCCCTTCAGTAGATGGGTGTATTTGGGAGCTGTCAGTCTTGATGTTATTTATGCCTTGTATTTGTGTTCTTCGGAAAAGCATTTTTTGTCTGACCTCTTGTGGAGCTCAGTCTCATTTTTATCACCTTTCTCTGAGTCTTCTTTTTTTTCATTATTTCAAAGATTGGATTATGATGTTCATATTAGTGTGTTCATATTAGAATAATTAATTGATTGATAATCAGTAGAATTAATAATTGTGTATTATTTCTATGCTACCCATTATGCATTCTAGCAGTGCATGAAGTAAATTCTTTCACGAAGTAATCCTTGGTGGCATTTTAGTCTTCTGAATGTTTAGCTTATAGCAGAGGACAATAGAGGTAATTCTTTGTTTCATTTTGCATCAAAAGGAATTTATAGATTCTTTGCTTTTCTTTCCTTGTATGCTGTTTAACCACCGAACTTTGAGTATTTTTCTGTCTTAAATAACTTTGACTTCTTTCTCAGTATTTAATGATGCTGGTTCAGTTACAAGTTTCTGGCACACTAACTTTTGCTTTTCTCTTGAGTTGTTAAAGACCTCTACAGGTCATCTGATCCCAACCCCTACAAAAAGCAGGGATGACTTCAAAGTTAAATCAGGTTTCTCAGTGCCTTGACCAGTCAAGTTCTCAGTATCTTGAAAGATACACCCTTTTGGCCAACCTGGTTGGGTTTTGACACCCCCTCACCTACCTATTGGAATTTCTTTTTCTGTGCTTTGTTGCCTCTCATCCTTTCACTGTGTGTTTCAAAGTTGATGTTATTTGCCATTCCGATAATGCTATGCCAGCTCACTGTTTCTGGGACTATATCCAGTTGGCCACGTATAGTTGATATACTGAAAGTGAACTGCTAATAGAAAGGAGGTTAAAGCAGCGTTTTAAGAGACTTCACCACTGCTTCCTCTAAATTCTGGAAATGTGTTTTCCTACAAACTTAACTTTGGCACAGACAGACACCTATCCTGTTGAGTGATCCAAGAAAAACTCTCGGGTCTGTGTCCAGCCCTCAGGAAGTGGGAAAGGAGCCCAGCCTTCATTGCTGTGGAGACTTCAGCATTGGAAATACAGACCAAAGAATTTGGGAGTAAGTTTTGTAGTGGCCTTGGCTGCACAATGAGGAGATTTGGATTGTTTTGGGGCAGGAGCCTTTTTTCAGGTTCAATGAAAACTGAAAGAATTTTCTAGCTGCTGTTTTCTGTTACAGTTTTGATCTATGTGGATTGATTAATCAGGGTATCCAACTCTGTAATGGATCTTTTTAGTCTGAAAATGTTTTCAGGTAGCTAACCGGATTAGCAAAGTGGTAGTTTCACATCTGTGCCAGTTAGATGGACACAGCTCAAAAGGCCAGTTTTGATGGTAGGTATTCCAGGATTTCAGGGTATCACAGCTGTCACTATAGGTGATTGTCATAACATGGTAAGTGATGGCTTGTTTCATGCCAGTGAACCCTTTCCTTGCAATTTCTTCTGTGGTGTTTTAAGTCAGGGAAGTGCTGGAAGTGGAGAGTGTCATTTCCATTAGCGGGGTAAAGAGTCTCTCACCGTATGAAATGAAAAAGAAATGTATCCTTGAGGATACTTGGGATCAAGTTGCTTGTCTGATTCCATGAACTGGAGGCAAATCTCAAACCCCAAAAATCTTCTCTCACTTCCAGATGCGGAAAACCACAGGAACCAACTCTGCATTACCCACATCTATGACTTGCTTAAATGTAGTAGCTCTCGGAACTACCCTTTGTAGTCAAAGCCAGTAATTCTTCTAATCTGGCCTGGGTCTTTTGTGATCCCAGATGTAAATTATGAAGAAAAAAAAAGCAAAGAATTGCTTATTTACAGATCATGCATGTGTGTGTATTTATATGAAGCAGTTCAGACAAAAGACATTAAGCCACTTCGAGTGACTGTAACTGAAGTTCAGCCCCAGAGCAGGAGTGTGTACACTTGGGTGCTTGAGGCTGTGTTGCTTCTGTATTGCCTGTATTGCCTGTCGTGCTTGGTACTTAAGGTGTGTCCGTACCACCTCAGCCCGCTCAGTCAGGTCCCTGGTGCAATGAAATGCCCCATTGTTCTTCTTCCTTTACACAATTCTGGACTAAGAGGCATTGTGTGCTATTTCTGCCTTCCTGTGCTGTATTCTTGTCTTGGAAAGCCTGTCTCAGCCCTGTGCAACAGCGCAGTTGATCAGCAATATTGGTGCAGTGATCCTCAGATTCGCTTCTGGATTATTTACTGTGTGCTCTGAATATTCTGGTGGCTGGGGTGGATTGGTTCAAGTTCCTGTATCTTGTGTAGGAAATACCAGATGTATATGTAATGGACTTTCTTCCAGAAATGTGACCATTTGAGTCTTCCTCTTAATTGTGTGTTTGACTTAGACATCACCAAGACACATTAATTGTTCTCTTCCTGTCAGTAGTGTGTGGGAAATTAAAAAAAGAGGTCCCATAGATGTGAGTCTGTCTGTGGGACTGCAAAGGCTGGTGTACAACATTCTGATGCTTTTGAAAGGCATGACAGAGACCAACTCATAGAAATAATAGCAGTGTGGTTTGGGGTGTCTGCAGTGATGGTGAGAATGTCACTGTCAAAGCTGCTCAGTGGTGCTGACCCCTTCTCCCAGACCTGATGGAGAACTGTGGAGCGTTGTGCCTGTTTTCCTGTGGCTGCTTGCACGCATAGGCACAAGATGACTCTCTCAGGAGCGAGAGTCTCTTCTGCCTTGTGAGACACTGTCATCCATGGTGAGAACAAGAGTGTGACATCACTCACAGGTGCTGTGAGTGATCACATCACCTGTGAGTGATGTCACACTCTTGTTCCTATGCTCCTCAGTGTTGCTGGCTGGAGCAGTGGGAACTGAAGGAGACTGTTATCCCTCGGTTTTGTGGGCATTGTGTTGTAAGGGGTTTTGTTGGGTTTGTGGGATTTTTGTTTGATTGCTGTCCTTTGCTGTGTTCACATTATGTAATATTACAGCTCTGTAAGGAAGTTAGATGACTCCTACCTGGATGGAACTTTTCTGTGAAGATGTATGTAAGAAGAACAAATTCTGCCAGAAATACAGAGAAGGTAAAAAAGCACTTACAGATAAAAATATTCCTACCCTACACCAACCTTTACCCAAGCCTTTTTGGGATACAGTAGTTCAGCTTAAATTTCTTCCTGTAGTAAGGTATGCTTTCATTTTGAGATAAAGATTCCTGGTTTGTTTCTCAATGGTATGAAGCTCTTTAAACAAGCCCACCCAGGGTGTTTTGTTATATTAGCTGACCAAGCTAAGGGAATGGTCACCTCTGCGTCTACACCCATGGGTTGTTCCTGAGAATAAAAAGCGTCACCCACCTTTGCAAATGACTTCACTGTGGTTGGGGTTATATCAAGTGTCCTTCTCAAGAAGATTATGTGAATGCCCAGGGCTAACACGTCATCAGTAAGGTGTTTGTGAGGTTGCTGTTTGTGAGAAGAAACCCTTTGACGGGTCAATACATTATCAATGTGTCAGGCACTTCATGTTAGCACCATAGGTGGCTCTGTACATCTTTTGTTGCATAACAAAATAGGTAAGACAACTACAACTGAAATTAATTCAGATATCTGTACTCACTTTCCTCCTTTTACCCCACCTCCCCTCCCCACTCCCCTTTCCCTGAGAGACCTTACAGTTTGTGGCTAGCCGTCAAGTAGCTGAGAATGAACTTAGGTGGTGCAAGGCACATCAGCTCCCCAAATATGAAGAGCAGAAGAGTTGCTTTTCCCACTATGGACCTAGAAATAATGAATTCTGGGATATAAATAAGATGCAAATATGCAAGTATACTCTGCAGTTTGGAGAGCTCTAGTTGGAGGTAATATCACTTTAATCCAAATTTCTGACTATTTTTTTTTAAACTGATGAAGTGAGCCTTGGCTTCCGACTATCTTGATTATTCAGAGCATGAAGCTCATTGAAAGCAAAGCTGTTGCAAAAGGCTAATGAAGTTGATTGTTCCTGCGTCCTGTGGATGTAGCTTGATGACTGTAAATTTCAACTTAGGGCGGCTGTTTGGATTGGTTTTTTGGTTTTTTTTTTTTTTTTTAAGGATGTGCCTGGACTGGGAATGTTAAATACCAAGAATAGATTTAAAACTTCTTATATATATAATCAAGGAGAGAAGGAATAGGAGCTCATATTCTACCTGATGGAGTTTGGATTAAAAGGTAATGGGATAAATGTGAGTTGGAACAGACTTGTTCCTTGCTGGCCTATCAAAAACAGACCAGCCAAAACTGAGCCAGCCCTGCTAGTGACTGTACTACATTTGAGTAACTTCTCACAGTTTGGGGAAGAGTTAAAAAAAAATTAAAAAAATGCCATGAAGTACTGAGTATGAATTTCTCAAAGATTAATTTCTAATGCTTCTCTACTTACTGAAAGCAGGTTTTTTAAGTCCAAGATAACATATCTTCTTACCCAGTTTTTGCTGAATGTATGTTACGCTAAATGGGAAATGTTTCAAGTCAGCACAGGGACAAGTTGTATTTTCCCAGGGGTCATCCTATTGATTCAAATAGCCTAATAATAAATACATATAGCAGAGTTCTTGGAAAGGCAAATTATTTTTCTTTAAGTTAGGAGAGCCAAAATCCATATCTAGATCACTACTGGAAAAAGAGATATCTTTGCAAGTTTCAGCAAAGTTCAAATCTAGTCTATGATCCTTCCTCTGAAACAGGTGACTGAGCTCACATGCATCTTATGGGCAGGTTCATAATGCCTGTCACATCCATGGGGACCCCCACCCCAGCGCAGTGAGGAAGACCAGCTCTACATTGCTGCCATCACAGAGATCCACAGGGCGCTTTTGCTCTAGGCTGCAGCTGCTGAGCAAAGCCTGGGTATCTAGGCTCCAGCGTATTTGTGGTGGCACAGGGGCAGGTTACTTGGAGACAGGAGCAGGTCTGTTAAAACATGATGACAACTGGAGACAAACATTGAAGCTTTGTGAACTGAGGAAGCATCCCTCTGAAGAATTGCTTGTCATGACTAATCACGCTCATGGCATCATTTGTGCCTGCTTCACAAGAGGGATTCCTGGATATCCTGAAAGAGGTGGGTGTGCTGAGGCTGGGAGAGTGTCTTTCTAAGGGTTGAAGTCACACCAGCCCCAGGAACTGGAATTCTGGAAGCAGGACTTTCACTGAAGCACCAGAGTGGTCATTGTGTCAGAGGGACTATCGTAGCTGATCTATGTCCTGTTCTGTTGTCATTCATAAAGGGGTAGCTCACAGAAACCAACCTTATCATTGAAAAGGTACTGCTCATCTTTCTCTCAAGCCTTTTTCCCCTTGTGCATAGAACAGGCTGATTTTGAGAGAAAAGGAAGCTTTGCTTAACATTCAAGGGAAGACCAAAGGCTAGATTTTTTTTCTGTGGGAAGGGGGAGTGCAGGCATGGGGAGCAGAGAATGCAAGGTGCAGCGTTTTGTTCTGAATGTGTCTGCTGACAGAACGCCCAGCCAGGCGGGGGTCTGCAGCGGGCAGCACACATCTGTAGTTCGTGGGAAGAAAACAAATTAGCACGAGTTTTTAAATAAAAAAACCACACCACCTCCATGGCTTAAAGAAGAATATCCAATGTCTGTGGCCATACCATCGCCCTGGGAATGCCTGATCCCGTTTGACCTCAGAAGCTAAGTGAGGATGGGCCTCGTCAGTACTTGATGGGACACCCACTGGGAATGCTGGGTGCCCTAGCATCCCTGCTCAGGCAGGGGGGGGTTGGGCTAGATGATCTTTTGAGGTCCTTTCCAACTCCTAACGTTCTGTGATTGTGTGAATGCACCGTGATGTAAAGAATCAGGGAAGTATTTTGAAGGCTATGACAGCTAAAGAGCTCGGGTTTTTTCCTTTCTGGGTCTGGTCACATTTTCTTGGCATTGCAACATGTCNAAACCCACCCCCACCCCCCACACCTCGTCTTGCATGCCAAAAACGTAACTCTGTGGTTACATCAGAGACCTAATCTTGGGCAGAGCAGGAGGTGAGCAGGTGTGGTGTCTTGCTGCTCTTCCATCGCTCGGCACTTTCCTAGGTTGTAATTATTCTTGTACTTCTGCCTCCCGCTGTTCACGCTGCTACAGACAGCTGCTTCATGTGGGTTTTCTCTCACCAAATAAGAAAGAGAAGGGTGGGTGGTTGCTCTGATCCCAAACCAGGGACCAAAGGCACCATTAAATTTCAAAACCTTCCTGGTGCTGGGTATATCTCTCTGACATTATCTCCTCTCTGCTTTCCCTCCCCGTTGCAAAATTAACATATATTGGAAGCCCAGAGCCTTGTTCAAAGGGAAGATCTATGTCCGTGATTGCATTTGACTGCCTTTGTAACTGAATCACTGTGGCAGAGGCAGCGAAACCAGACATATCCACAGGCTGGGAGAAGAGCTCCTGAGAGCATCTCTGCTGAGAAGAGCCTGGGGGTCCTGGTGGATGAGAAACTGCACATGAGCCAGCAGTATGTTCCTACATCTCTGAAGGACAGTAGTATCCTGGGCTCCATCAGAAGAGGGGTGGCCAGCAGGGACAGGGAGGTGATCGTCCCTCTCTGCTCTGCCCTTGTGAGGCCCCATCTGGAGCACTGTGTCTAGATCTGGGGGCTTCCATTCAGGAAAGATGTGGAGCTGTTGGAGAGGGTTCAGTGGAGGGTCATGAAGTTGACTGGGGGGCTGGAGCCCTTTGAGGACAGGCTGAGGGAACTGGGCTTGTTCAGCCTGGAGAAGAGAAGGCTGTGAGTTGACCTCATTGCAGCCTTCATGTACTCAAAGGGAGCATATAGACAGGAGGGGAATCGGATTTTTCCAAGGGTAAAGAGTGGTAGGACAAGGGGGGATGGGTTTAAGCTAGAGGAGGGAAGGTTTAGGTTGGATATCATGGGGAAGTTCTTTATAGAGTGTTGAGGTGCTGGAATGGGATTCCCAGAGAGGTGGAGAATGTCCCAACCCTGGAGTTGTTCAAGGCCAGGTTGGATGGGGCCCTGGGCAACCTTGTCTAGATGCAGGCCTGGAGGTTGGTGGCTCTGCCTGTGGCAGGGGTGTTGGAACTCGATGATCCTTGGGGTCCTTTACAACCCCGGACCATTCTGCGAAACCAGCACTGATGCTGGCCCTAATGTGCTGTGGGTGCCCGGCTCCAGCTGTCCTCAGCACCTCCTGTGCCGGACCCTGCTTTGACTGGGATCACTTGGCTACTCTTGGCATAAATATCTTCTGCTGCACCTATCTGTATGGTACAACCCTTTTCAAAGTGACAGCTTAAAGCTGGTGGCAAAGACAAAATAAGTTGATGGCAGTGCTGGTTCCAGATGGCCTATAAAAAGTGTCTGCAAGCATTTTGATTTTTGACATTTTAAAGGAATGGGGGGAATTGCTCTTTGTTTTGGTGCTGCGGAGGGTGTAGTGATCTTACTGGTAGCTGTCACCCTCAGCATGGTTTTCATCCTGCTAGTAGCACCTATGAAAAGTTAATTTCAAAATCTGGGAATGAGGACCAGCCAAAACTGTGTCTCTTTAGCAGTCTCCTTGCTTGTGAGTTGCATTATGAGTTTCTCCTAAGTGATGTATAGTATTTTCTTTTCCTCTCTTCTCTGTAATGAAAACCTTTCAGAAGACTTCTGGGCAAGCAAAATCTTTTGCAGAGCAGCAAGCGATCAAATCTCAGATAAAACCATTTTACAATTGTTTTGACCAGATTTGAAGTGTTTGCATTGGACCCACTTTTGGCACCCACTTTTTTGTTGCTAAAGCCAGGAGCATCAGATACTATAACTGTGTAAGGCCACAAATCATATGAAATAAAACCTCTTCTGTGTGCCTAATAATGTTGTAAATTCTATGTTCTGAAATGTTTGGATCCTGTAGAATTAGCGGTAATTACCAGCTGCCCTGTCAGACTCTGTCATAGCTGGCTTTCAGTGCTGCAGTAAGCATCATGGTCTTAACCCCATCCAAACTGCTCAGCTCCAACCCCCTTCCAAAAAAGCTGTGGAATACAAGGAATGAGAAAGCAAATCTTTCAGCTTTCTAGACAGCACTGAAGCCGCTTGCAGCTGGCTGCGCGGAACCAGTCTGGGACTGCAGTTGATGCCACATCGTGATTCTGAGCGCAACAGTGAAAATTTTCAAGACTCTTGTCCATGACTTGTATCTCATTTGTGGATTTTGCTTTGACAGACAGCAAGTGCCCTAATTTAAAGAGTAGAGGTAGCTAATTTGCACCGCTGATAAATGGTCCCTCCTGTGCTTGTCTGGGTAAGTATATTGAAANGGGAGGGGGAGGGGTGGGCGGAGGGTGTGTTGGGAGGAATGTAAGAAATACAATTTCTTGTGATCTTAAAAAAATATCATCTGCTGCTTTGCTTTTCTGCTTAGCTATATAAGAGCAGAACTTCAGTCTAGAAGATGAGGCTGTGTACAGTTAAGTCTTGTTTGTTCTGAAACTGCATAAGAAATTTGCAGAATCTTAGGTGATTTTCTGCTTTTCAGGATGAAAATATAGTGGTAATTCCCATGAATTTTGTTTTCTAGGTTTATATTTTACTGCACTTCGGGAACTGGCCTAGAATTCACCTAACCTGTCCTACTACTCAGCTGAGGGGGACAACGAAGTTTTCAGTCACTCCCAATAAACTTAAGAATGCTGGAGAGACACGAGAGAGGATTTGCATGAAATAATATGGTCTGTTTTTAACTTTTAAATAATACTGCTCTGAACCTGTAAGTCAAGACTAAATAAAGCCCTCAGAAGAAGGCATTGTTTTTTACCTGGATGTAGTAGAATCCAGGATCCAGTAGGATTTTTTAGTGCACGGCTCTACCAGGAAAGTTCCTCTGACCACTGTACCACATGCCGAAGAGTTAAGGTGTGGAAACTGTTTCAGACCCAGAACTTGACTTTTAAGGTTAAATAGGCTTTTGTTGCAGCAAGTTCCTGAGCTGTATTTGGATGGTACCAGAGTCAAAAGGAGAAAAGAACAGGGGAAGGACCAGAGCATGTCATCCCACCAGCCTCCAATGCTTTTGATACCACGTCAAGAAGTGTGAGTCTTCAGTCTTAAATGCCTTTGTGTGGATTTAGGGTCCCAGCTACTATTTAAGTAGGTTGTTTAAAATAATTACATTTCAGAGTCCATTACTCAGCATTTTTCTCTCTTGTTTGCTTCACATAATGATCATGGTCTTTTTGAAATTAAGGCTTCACATGGAAATAATCTGAAATGTTGTGTTCTTATTTGGATGTGTTTCTCTTAATAGTTCTTAATAGTATATATCTGGTTCTGGCTAGGAAGAGAGATTAGGGGAGTATTTGGGGTATTTCTGTCTCAAAAGCCGCTCATAGGGTAGCTAACTTCCCAGTTAGCCTGACCAGCTACCGAATAAACTTGAGTTATTGTTCCTCTATCTGAGCATTGCTTCTGGTGAACTTTTCCTTCATCTGTTTGCATTGTGCTGATAGCAGCAGTTTTCTCCCTGTGAGCCTCCTGAGCCCTGTCAGGCAATGGCTCCATCAGACTGCGGAGTTTTGCGTGAGGGCTTTGGCGAGGGAGGGGATCAGTATTGCCTCCTTCTAATGGGCAGGGTGTGTTATCTGACCCTTTTTCCCCTCCTCCTTCCATCTCCCGTGTTTTCTTATGAGGCAGAAGATATTGTACAGTGCAAAGGTGTCAGCAAAATGGGTATCTCAGGGCTTTGGAAGAGGGGTAGGTAGCCTGCTGAGGATGCTGGTCCCCATAGCACATCCAACTCTTCTCAGCTGAACCCGGCTCCTCAGGCTGCTGCAGTACAACACAAGCTCTGGAGCTTGCGTCTGGGTTTACAGTTGATGCTTTGCCTGGCTTCCTGGGCTTGCAGCTGAGGCATCCTTACCTGTTTATTGTGGCACTTTTCTGACCTTGTTCAGTCTGCTCTGGTTGCCTGAGGCCATCCAGGGGAGCTGAGTCCTGTTCTCTGCTTCTCTTGGCATCCGTCTGCCTCCTCCAACCCAACACTGGGAATGGGGTTGCCTCTTATCTCTCAACACACGTTCTTCTGGAGCGGCAAGAAACTTTCTGTTGCAGAAAGGTGGAGGCAGATCCTAGAATCTAAAACCAAAGAGCTTTCTATGAAGTTTTATCTTCTTCTTATATAGCCATAAAAATCCCGATACCAGTTTTTGTCATCACAGCAACACCCTTCTTAATCAACACCCTCCTTGCAGGCTTGTAGAGAGCTGAGGGGAGACCTTATCACTTTCTACAAGTACTTGCAAGGAGGGTGTAGAGAGGTGGACCTTGGTCTGTTCTCTCAGCTAGCAAGCGATAGCACAAGAGGAAATGGTTGTAAACTGCATCGGGGAGGTTTATTGCCCAGGGGAGTGGTGGAGTCACCATCCCTGAAGGTAACTAAAAGGTAAATAGATGAGGTGCTGAAGACATGATCTAGAAGTAGACTGGGCAGGGTTAGGCTGTGATTGGACTCTATGATCTTAAAGGTCTTCTCCAACTCAAGTGATTCTATGATTCTATCTGAAAACACTTTATTTACCAGAAACCTTTGTTATATTGTAGATCTGCTCTAAATTTATCTGCTCTGTATATAGTTTAGCCTAACATCCATTATGCTTCATTACCTAATGTAGTTCTCCTTACACGAAACTTGGTTTGTTTTGTGTTTGCTCTGGCTCTTTCCTGAGGTGCCAGTTATCACTCTTTATGCTGCCCAATATATGTAACCAAATCAAGTGGTCATCCTAGAAGGAAGACATATGAAGGGTGAAGTTTTGGAGGATGCAGTTGTATCATTTACTTAAACAGGTCTTTGGGATTTATATATATGAGGACTTGGAATTCTGCCTCCCTGCTGCAGTGATGGACAAGTGTTCCCATCTTCTATACAGTAAAGGTAAGGTACTGCTTTCCCAAACACTGCTACAGATACCTTCTTCTTCTTTAATATCGGTGGTGGATCACTCAGCACAGCATGTCAGGTTTCCTTCCTCCTCTCTCCAGACAGACTCCCCACATTAAACCCTGAAATCCCTGACAAATTTTCAGTCCTCAGAACTTCGTTTTCTGTTTAATACTGTTGTTTCTGGAAATAGACTTGTGACTGTATAACAGTGTCCAATTGAAAGTTAATCATCTCGTTTGCTTTTCAGAGTGCTTTGCAGCGGGTTATGGACAGATTGTGAATTCCCCTTAGCTAGCAGTGCTTGAGGTGATTGTTATTGTCTGCAGCATGCTTGCCAAAAATGAGGCTATCCCTTTCATGCTTGGTTTTTTTCCTTTCCTCCATGCGGTAATATTGTCTTGACCTGTGGAGCTCACCACGGCTTGCTTGACTGGTTTTAACCTCAGCAAGACTTCCTCTTGCAGGATTTTGGAGACAGACAGTCATGACTGCAGCATCAGAGTGTGAGCTTCAGTTTAGGTTATGTGCCACCTGCAGAAATTGAATTGAGTTATCCAGGGATAAGTACAGCCTCTCTAGGGCTGCTGCTCTGTGTTCTCACTGCAATCTGATTTGTTTTCAAGCTGTGTCATGGAGGCTTGGTCAAGATCAACCCTGGATTAGTCATGAACTCAAAACTGCATTGAACTGCAGATCATGGACCTTTGAGGTCCCTTCCAACAGAAACCATTTTATGATTCTATGACTCTTCCTCTAACCGAGTCAGCTGATGACTGCTAAACATATCACATACATCACTTCTCCAGATGAGGTTCTGTTCACTGTTGCTAGCAAGTTCTTTCTTCATTTTGGGTGAAATGCTGCTTAAATATTTATGTCAATTGAGGAACTCTATGTGACACCCTCAATACCATGACATTCAGCTCTTCTGTTCTTCCAGGCGTGCATAAACACAACCTATTCTTTTCATCAACTCTTATGGTCTGATGTTTGGGAACCACACAGAGCAGTAGGTGCTTACAAACATGTCCTCAGTGCCCAGCAAGCAGGTCCTGGGGCACGGGCACCAGACAGTGTGTTTCTGCCTGCCAGGTCCCCTTGCTCAGTTTGGGTCGCTAGCAGCTAAGCCACCTGCTTGTGGACTCGCGCTTGTCTTCTGGCCTCTGTGTGTGCATGGGTTCAGCTACTACTTTCTGACAGGAATCAGTTTGCTCCTTGAACGTGGTGGAAAGGTTACTTATTTTGTAAGTTCCACAACTGTTATTTTATGCGCAGTAAAGACTGAAGGACAGAAATGAGATAATCACTTGGTGTCTTCAATATTGTGTGACCGCAGGAATGTGGAAAGAGGAAGAATCCTTAATTAAATGCTTTCAGAAGTCTAAGTAAAATCACATGTCTAATCCTGGAGGTAGAGCTTCTTTTAACCAAATAAGGCATATTGGCCTCAGATAAAGAGAGTGAACTCAGTTGAGAATCAGCTCTGGTTTCACATTAATTGAAAGTCTCCAGAGCTGGCAGAGGTTTTGAATAACAACACTCGAGGTTATCAGTGGTGTTTTGAAAGTGCTGTTGTTTACTGTTAAAGCACAGTTTGGATTATATTGCCCCCATCAAAGCAAGGTCCGTGAGTAGGAGTGTATGCATATTAATACACGTCAACAGGTGTGAAGCAGGTGGTTGTCTCAAATGCACGTCATCTGGTCCATGCAGATTGTATGTACGGACAGACATGGCCATCAGTGTGTATCTCTGCTTAGCTGATGTGCAGCCCTCATATTTTCTTTCCTTTCCTCCTCCCCAAGCAGCCTCCATTCATCTTGTTCTTTGAATGTTGGCAACAGTAATTTACAGGAGGAAAGCGTCATTTCTTTGTCCATTTTTCTTTCTCCCTAGGTCTTAATCTGCAACTTGCAAATTCTTCACTGTGCCTGGGTTTTCCTTCACTTGACTGGAAGTGAACATTGGTGTGGCCTCTCCCAAATATTTCACAGAATCACAGAATGACAAGGTTGGAAAA
The DNA here is from genome assembly GCA_013399135.1 of Heliornis fulica. Classification (NCBI taxonomy): domain Eukaryota; kingdom Metazoa; phylum Chordata; class Aves; order Gruiformes; family Heliornithidae; genus Heliornis; species Heliornis fulica. The sequence goes on along the minus strand of VXBZ01010017.1, from coordinate 107,206 downwards.
AGCATTCAGATCATCAAGTCCAACTGTACCTGTCCTCTCCTAAACTATATCCATCAGCACCACATCTACCCCTCTTTTAAATACACCCAGGTGTGGTGACTCAACCACCTCCCTGGGCAGCCTGTTCCACATCCCAACAACTCTTTCAGTGACAATTTCATAGAATCACAGATTGTTAGGAGTTGGAGGGACCTTGAAAAATCATCTAGTCCAAGTATTTGTGCAAGTCCTTCAGAGGGCAAGAGGCCTAAAAATGGAAGGGAATCTTAACAAACTGAGAAGAAGTTTTTCTCTTGTAGGTAGAGAAAAAAGAGCAGACATATGTGGAGCAGGTATAGTGCCGTACTTTAAGTGTTGGTTAAACTTTAGGTTCATGTCTTCTCAACCACTACTGTACATCACACTATATACAGTATCCATATATTGCACAGATATTAGTACCAACCAAAATGGCACTCATGTCTGAGGATAAAAGTGACCATTGTTATACATGGGTGGGATTAGTGCAGTCTAACATTTTTTCAGCTGAAGTGGTTCAGAAATTGGTCTGTATTCTACTAATAAGCTGTTTTTAAGATCAAAACAGAGAAGCTTCTGAAGTCAGGAGCAGTGTTGGCTTGTGTGTGTGCATCTCCTCCACTTCTTGCCTTCAGCTCTTAGAGGTTACTCCTTTCATCCACGATGCTTCTCCATTCACGCCCCCGTCTTGTGAGTGGTGCCTGAAAGGGCAGGCTGAATCTCTGGAAATGCAGTTGTTACAAGACTCAGAGTTCATGTAGGTGTCATTGCATTAAGAGAATATATAACTCCTAACTGCCATGGTATGGGGTGATAAAGAGGCAGAAAGTTTCCTGGAGTTTGAAGTTAGCCTGATTTCATGGTGAAAGATGTGCTCCAGAGATGACCTTCAGCCCATCACCTCTGAAGGTATGGAGGCATAGGGGATCTCTTGTCTGTGTGAGAAGGGAGCAGAGGCTAGAAGCAAGTACCAGACATGGTTTTGTAAATGGAGTGGAGAGCAATAACCAAAAAGCTGGGAGGATCTGATGTTGCAACATAGGCTTTTAAGAAGCAGTTGTTAATCAGAGCTAATCTGTTTAAGGAAGTAAAATGATGAGAAGACTCTTGTTTTGCAGATGGAAAATGTCTGTTGTAACAGACATAACTATTTTTTAAATTATCAGTTCACGCTCTTTCTTGTCCCCACCCTCCACCCCCAACAAAACCCACAGATCCAAATTTCTAACAAAGGAGCTGAAAGTTGCAGCTCAGCCTCGCCACTTCTGAGGCTTTGAAAAGGCAGTGAGAGTTCAGGATACCGTAACGCACAACCACATCAAAAAGGCGTGATGACATCTTTCTGTCTAGGCTTCTAGGTAAGTATGTACACCAGGGTTTACCTAGGGTGGCATTGGGCAAAGCCTGTTTCAGCATGTTCCTTCCTTCATGTTCTAATAAATTCCTCAAAGTATTTTGGCAGCTGAGTAAAGGGAGAGTTTGTGTAATCTGAACTTTAAAAATAAATTTATGATATTGCACCCACACAAATGCATTGTTGTGGTAACGAGGTGAAGGGCAGGGTTTTAGCCAATAATAAACTCTAGTTTACGCAATAGAAACTTGTTGGAATGAAGCAAAGAGGCTGTTTGTGGGTTGGGATTTTTTAGTTGTGGTTGGGTTGGGTTTTTTTTGTTTTCAGAAGTCATAAGTTCACATGGAGTAAAAAGGGTCTGTGCCTTAGTAAAAAGTTACTGCTTCTGGAAGTGAATGTTAGGTGCAGATAGTACCTGTGAATAGTGTTTCAGATCACTTAGAAGTAACTATTGCTATCTCTAACTTTCAAAACTGAGATGAATCTATAGGAATCTAAACAGACTTAGTGTGGTGCAAGATGTTTACTGGAACACACCAGTCAATTTAGCAGAATCACAGGTGTGATTACTGGTGTTGCAATGAGAACTAGGCTCTGGGAATGGATTAAACATACAATTTTAGCTCTGATTTTGGAGATATAAGGGTCATGTGCATTTCCTCAAGCCTACTCTCAGATCTCCTTACCAGCATATGTTGGTGGAAAATTATAGGCTGGCACACATAAATTAGACCCAGAAAATTCCTGCAACCCTCACAGGCTCTAGAATAGTGAAACTGAAGGCAGTAGTTCCCAGTTAACCTACCTGAATTACGTAAAACTCAGAGTTGCCTACTGAGTGTCTGAGATCAAGACACCTTAGCAAGCAGAGTAAAATGTACTGTGGTCCTTGGTTATTGGATTGCCAAGAAATTCATTAAGGTCTTACCTGTGGTGTTTCTAAGTCTCATTTTGCTGCCAGATGCCCCTTTCCCATCAGTAACCTAGGACTTCTGTCTCAGCAGCAGTTTATGGGTCAGTGTTTCCCTTGTGTCTTGTCTCTGACATTATCAGCTGTCATACAGGTTCTTTAGGTTCTTAGGCTCTTTACTGTGGCCAGTACTACTCTTCCATCTGAAAACTGGCATAGGGGAGATCTAGTAAACCATCGTAAATGGCCCCTTCCTTCAGTTTTGCTCATTCTCTGTGACAGGCTCAACTCAAAACAGATGAATAATAAGCTATAACGTGATTTGGCATTTGCTGGAAGAGCTGAGTGTGCATTTTTTTAATGAAGTCTAGTTTTCCTGATGTTTAAAAAGTGTGTTATATAGGTAGGAAGGTAGGGGGGATTTTGCAGATACTTAAAAATGGGAATGTTCATCTTGAGAGTGTCCATATGATTTGCTCCCAAACAATCCTCTAAATCAAGAAAACAAAAAGCTTTGATAAACCTTGATGCAGCTCAATGTTTGTTCATGGCTCTCCCAAATGATGAATTATTTTGTCTGTCTCTGTTCTCAAATTTGAAGGCCACGACACTACCTTTTGGATGTCAACAGCAAAATGTGCCGTTCCACAGTATTAAGCTACAGTGAAGGGCACTGTGCAGTTTCTTGTATTTTGGTAAACAATACATAGTAATGTTAGCATTCTGATTTTACCTAAGATCTCATGAGGTCCACTCTGTACCATGTATGATGGAACTGTATTATCTAGTCAAAATGGTAGAAGTCCTCTGAAGTTTCTGAGTGATGCTCCTTACTAAGCAGGTTTTAATCTATCTCAGCTCTTAGCTAGCTACTGGGTTACCACAAAATCCCATTCATAATGTCTGGGAGCTCACACTGGTTCTGTAGTTTATTGGCCCCATTTGAAGATAATTGCAAAATTTGCATAGATTTTTAATGGCAACGGGATGTGTTATTTAAGGCAATTATGCAAGCCCTCCCATGTGGTTGATCCATGCCCTTCATACCTCTTCAACATCAACAATACTGTAATTGAAATTATATATAATACTGCTTTGCTTAGTCCTTTAAGAAAGTATCTATATATTCTCAGTGAATTTGTTTCATTCCTGTTTTAATCTGCTGACATGACCGACGTCCACGTTCTGCTGTGGTGGTAAGGTTCCAGAAGTTCACTACCTTCTATGTGTGTAATTGTTTTATTTTAACACTTCTTAAACTGGTTTCCAGTCAGTTTCTTTGAGTGTCCTCTAGTTCCTGCAATGTATGACCTGGTGAACAACAGTTCAGGTGTGGCCACTGACTTTGATATATGTGATTATATTCATACTGCGTTATTTGATACAGAATCATGGAATGGTTTGGTTTGGAAGGGACCTTAATGATCACGTAATTCCAAGCCCCCTGCCATGGGCAGGGACACCCTCCACTAGCCCAGGTTGCCCAAAGCCCCATCCAACCTCGCCTTGAACACTGCCAGGGAGGGGGCAGCTACAGCTCCTCTAGGTAGTCTGTGCCAGGGCCTCACCACACCCAACGAGAAGAATTTCTTCCACATATCATCTCTAAATCTACCATTCTTCAGCTTAAAGCTGTTACTCCTTGTCCTGTCACTCTCTGCCCTTGTAAAAACAGCTCCTTTCCAGCTTTTCTGTAGGTCCCTTCAGGTACTAGAAGGCTGCTATAAGATCTCCTTTCTTCTCCAGCCTGAACAAGCCCAGCTCCCTAGCCTGTCTCCATAGGAGAGGTGCTCCAGCCCTCTGATCATCTTTGCGGCCCTTATCTGGACTTGCTTCTACAGCTCCACGTCGTTCCTTCTGTTGGAGGCCCCAGAGTTTGATGCACTACTCCTCGTGGGGTTTGAACAGAGAAGAGGAGCAGAATCACTCTCATCCGACCTAGGATATGGTTGGCATTCTGGGCTGCAAGCATGTCAGGTGATATTGTGCTGCTTGTCCACCAACACACACAAGTCCTCCTCAGGGCTGCTCTAAACCCATTCTCCTCTAAGCCTGTAGTTGTACTTGGGATTGCCCTAGCCATGTGCAGGACCTTGTATTTGGCCTTTCTGAACTTCATAAGGTTTTCAGAGGCCCACCTCTTAAGCCTGTCAAGGTCCCTCTGGATCACTTCCCCCAGGGAATCCCTTCCACAGGGCACCCCTTCCCACAGCAGAACAACAGCAGCACACTGTTTGGTGGCGTTGGCAAACTTGAGGACGGTGCACTCAGTCCCCCCTGCCTGTGTTGCTGACAACAATGCTAAATACCCCAATATGGGCCCCCGAGGAATGATTTTCTGAGTTGTATCTGCCCTTTCCAAGCACAGGTAGATTATTTTCCCCTAGGTGTATTTCCTTGCTTACATTGACACTGAAGCTCACCTGACCCCTTTCTTCCTGCTCAGGTCTGTTCAGATGCTTCTGAAATTCTTTGCGGTTGATATAAAAAGAAATAGCTCAGCATGATGCAAAACCAGAGGGAACACTGAAATAGCCATCACTGAGGAAAGGAGTTGTCTAGGAGCAGTCTCAGAACCGATTCCTGGGGTGCTTTTCTGCTGACTTTTCTGTGTCTTCAAAACCAACCACTGAGGCCTTCCATTTCCTTCCCATTTCTTCATCTTTTTTTTTGTCCAGGGCCTGCCTTCTAATTGCGAGTTGCGCTCTCCTCCTGTAGTAACCTTTTATACAGACCATTGCATTTGGAAATCTGCTCTGGTTGTGTTCCCCAGATCCTCCCTGCTGAGGGTAAGAGGGAGAGACACAGAGCCTCCCTCCAGGAAAAGGTGTGCGCGGCCCCTTCAAGCGCCAGAACCGCAATGCTGTGCTTTGCTCCGACGTGCTGAAATGCAGTCGCGCAGCCGGCTGACGGTCAGAGCAGCCCCAGCAGAACCACACCGCTGGAAGAAACCACAGCAGCAAACTCGCCTTGCCTCAACTGATCAGAGTTTGCAATTGGGAGGAACTCAGACGATGAAGTGTGTAGGGAGCGGGACTGCAAAATGTTAGTGCTGGGTGTTGAGAAATTTGTCCTGTGTGAATGTTTATCTGCTGTGCTGAGAAACGAGTGGCCTGCAAAGGGCCCCAGCCCTGACAGCTGGGTACGGCACCCGGCTTTGGCAGTGTAAGTAACTATTGCCAGGAGATAAGGGAGCTGTCTAAGAGGTCCCAGGACACATCTGGCCTGCCAGCTTCATAACATTATGTTTAGGAAATAAAAATTATTTTTTTTAAATAATTGTCCTAAATGGGCTTTCAGTAAATCTGCAAATTTACCTGCTGCTTAAACGTGGCCTCCTAGGCAGTAATACGGGTCGCACCATTAATTTTGGAGCGAGCTGTAAACTGATGAGGGCTGTTACCCAGTCAGTCACGTGTGACTGCAGGGACCACCCTGACTCAGTAGCCAGCTTTGTTCCTTTCCCTTATACCTATACAATAGCAGAGATGGAAAGTTTGGCTCAGCTGTCTTTACATTGCACCGTCTGCAGTGCCATGCTGTGTATATTGCGTGTTCAGAAAGCAGATCGTACTTGGGACTTGAGTGATAAATCATACAAAAGCTGATTGTGCAAATAGGTTGAAAAAGGTATAGTGTTTAAAGGAAAATGTTTTGGTTATATTGTGATCGGGGAGATGTATGTGTTGTCTCTATATATGCGTGTTCTGATGCCAGGTGCTTTAAACTGTTACGCAACAAATAGCAGGTAAGAAATGAGATATGTAAAAAAGAATTATGCTTGTGCTTGCAGTTGCTATAATGCTGGGAACCACAGCCTTGGCTGTGACTAGAAGAACATAGACACCAGGCCAAGATTTTCATTTTCAAAACCTAATCTGTGTCATTGCATATGTAAAGCTTGTCCTTCTTTAAAATGACAGTTGAAATCTCTTAATGTAAACTCCTTATACAAATGAAGCATCCTGGGAACTGCAGAGCAGTGAATCTGACTCCCAGCAGCAATAAGATGTTGGAGTTCATAGGAACAAGAGGATTGGACAGGTAAATATAATCCTAGCCAGTGGGAAGCAGTCAGCATGGCTTTTTATAAAGGGAAACCCGGGCTGTCACTACGTTTGTGGATAAGGAGGACCTAAAAGAGGGGGTGCATGTGGATTTCCAAACAGAATTAGGCAAAGGTCCATGCCAGGGGTTACTAAAGAAACTAAATATCTGAGGGACTGGAGGAAAGTTGGGGTTGGGGGCTTTTTGTTGGGGGTTAGTTTTTGTTGGATTTTTGTTTGTTTGGGGTTTGTTTTGGTTTAGATTTTGGTTGGCGCTTTTTTTTTTAATAGACAGAATACTGGTTAGAGGATGAGGTGCTCTGGTATGTAGCGCATTCAAATTTCAGATACTTCAAATATTGAATGGACTCTAGTCCAAGTCCACAATGCAAATTCACATTTCGTCTTCCCCATGAAGCAGAACACTATAAAGCTTGTTCCACAAACATCCATTGCACAAACATGTTCAACATTATCCGTGAGTTTTTGCCCGTTCCTTCCAGGCCTAAAGATAGCACATAGACTCAGAGGAAATTAATGGCCTATGGATTTGCAGAAGTCAACTGCGTAAACAAGAATGGGCTTAGGTTCTCAGCCTCTCACAAGTGATGTGGTCGGGCCACCCAGCTCACCCCATCTGTGAAACAGAAGAACAAGACACTTGCAGCTGAGACACAAGTTAAAAAGATGATATAAGGGGGAGAACATTGGTTTCCTCGCTTTTATTCCTTCTTCTCCTATATTGTTGAAAAAAACCTGCTTGACCATTATTCAGACTCTCACTTCTGCAAATCACATTAATAAAAATATTTCTGAAGTAGGAAAAAGTTTTTGAAACTTCAGTCCTGATGAAAGATGTTACATGCAAGTGGAAATTACTTTTTGCATTGGAAATGTTTGTCCAGCCCTGATGGTATTCACTGGTCCCATGAAACAAAGAGCAAAGCTGAGCGATTCCAGTGCAAGGTTTGCCTGTAGTTGGTTGTGGTTTGGTTTCCGCTCCCCCACCGCCCCCCCCC
>VXBZ01010017.1:82237-98792 GCA_013399135.1 Heliornis fulica | reverse complement strand
CCCCAACTCAAACCCTTTCTTTTCCAGCTGTTACCAGCTTTGTGTTTGTTTGTTTTTTTTTTTTTTTTTGCCACTAGAGAGCGATTTTTGTCTTGGTACCATAAAAAATAGTGTTCAATCTTATGAAACCCCTTGTCTTCTATTTTCTGGCGAATTGGTATGTTTTCTAAGAGAAGGTAAAATGTAAAGTTTGATGTCAAACTATTTCTATTTCTCTTCCCACTTTCCATAATTCTCATGCTCTCTGCTGTCTATATTATAGACTCAGATCCTAGTACTTACTCTGCGGGCAAAAAACAGAAGAAGCATATCCAGATGTGTATATATGTCCCTTGATTTAACTCTAGTGCTCAGCTGTGTATTTTGATATTGCTTAATCCAGTTGAAATGCCCAGCAAAATAATGTAAACATTCAAAACTGTACATCACCCTATTTCCTGCCACTTGCCCTGAAAAGGAAAACACGTGACTTAGATGGAAAATTTGATTTTTTTTTCTTCCTTCCCTCCCCATGCTAGTGAAAAAACCCCAAACTTACAGTGGGAGGAAAACTGGCAAAAGGTCTCCCAGTTGTTGATCATCTTCATGTTGTGTGTGTGCATGTGTACGTCCCAGGTACAGTAACTCTCTCTGTGATTTCTGAAGGATTCTCAGTGCAGGATCCCTCCATGTCCACTTGTAACCTCTTCCCTTTTAAGAGCAGGGTAACAACTTGGATTCAGGCTTGCTGTTCTGATTAAGGATATGCTAAAAAGGGAATGTTTTAATTTGTTTCAGATTTGCATCTAACTTTGTGCACGGTGGCTCAGGACTTGAGCCTGGCCTCCCCTGGAGTAAGGGGAGACCTGTGTGTAGTAGCAGCATGACTATAATTTTGTCTCCTGAGTAAGGTTCTCTTTGCTAAAATAACTGCTGGCTTTCTCTCATGACTGTATTGAAGGGCAGCTGAGGGGCCCATGGGAACTGAGGACCTCGAAGAAGGTGTCTGTGAGAGAGAACTTCAAGCTTGTGTGCACAGTCATTTCCAACTTACTGCGCCTGATGACAGCATCCACTCTTCCACTGCTTTTGTGGTTGTGCAGCATCATCAAGGGGTCGAACTGACTGCTTTACCTGCTATTAAGGGTGATGATGAGGAAGGTTTGTGACCAGTACTTCCTCTGAATATTATTTAATTGAAGAGTGGGGAAGATCCTTGCAGTAAGAGATACTTAATATGCAAAGCATCATTGCCTGGATCCATTTCCTGTCATTAGCCTTCCCGGAAGCACTTTCCGTGACTAATGTGGCTGTTTTACACAGAGTGGGGTCATGCGGTTTGCACCCCCGGGGTAGAAACACCTGATTTCTGAAGCGATGTGGCGACAGCTGCTGACAGTATGATGAAGAAGGGCCAAGGTGGCAAGACTGAAGGGATGGGGGAGAGTGAGCATCTCCCCACCAGTCTGTCAGGAGAGAAAAAATCCCCTCAACTTGCAAGGTGTAACAAGAAGCCAAGCAGCCTATGGAAAAAGCTCAGTTTGTATCCACCTTTGAGTAATCTGGACCTATTTCCTAGAGGCGGATACCTGTAGGAAGCCATAAGATGTCTCAGCCCCCAGCTCCCCGCTTCGTCCCTGCAGGTGCGTTCCCCTGGGTATCTGGCTGCTGAAGCAGGCAATGAAGAAAACCAAGCTCCTATTGCCTGCCACCTATTTAACCTAGAGATTAGTGCAGTACTTTGGTTTTCTGTGCTCTCAGTGTGCCAGTCAAAGCTTACGTTACCCCCAGGAATACGCACCTGAGTTGGCACCCCCGTGCACCTTTTCCTGGTATTTTGTTACTGCAGAACCTCAAACATCTACTTTGCTGTAATCCTTAGCCTCAGTTTTGCTGTTCTCCTGAACGGGACTTCTCTGTCTCCCTTCAGGAACAGTAAGGTCATTCATTTCAATGCAAAGAGACAGTTCTACCCTCTTTTGCTTGTCAAAACTAACAGGACAGCATGGCTCTATCACTGGGATGTGGGCTTGGAGGGCAAAGGTCTTGTGTCTGGGTAGTCCTATTGGGTGCCGTAGGCACAGTGCTGAAGCACTGCTGGTTGGTCATCTAAGTCTTTTAGTCAGTGCCAGTAAAAGCACTCTTCCTCAGATCCAAACTCATTAAAATTAAAATTCAGCTTCATTAGCTGGTCACTGGAGTTCTGCTTTTGCGTAAAGATTAGATACTGATGTGGATATGGAAAAAAATGTGACTCAGTACAGAATGAAGCTAATTGCAGAGCAAAGACTGGATGTCTACAGTGCCTTCCTTGCCCTGTGATGCTTTCCTTAAAACCACCCTCAGCAAAGAGGCTCTGAAGAATCCAACCCAGTCTGGAAGCAGTGTGATACTAGTCTAGGTTAACCATCCAGGCTTGGAGAAGAAAGCCAAGAAGCCAGACATGACATCATGATATACTGGATGTAATAAGGGTTTCCAATAGCATTAATATTAGATGATAATGTCCCAAGCGCAGCTGGTAATTAGACAGGACAGCTGCCGAGGCCAGTCATTAGTAATGTTTATCCACTCAAAAACCAGAAAGAAGTATTGCAGTTGTTTCTCTGTCACTCCTGTTTGGGCTGTGAAGGACAAAATAGCTCTTCCTCTTCATCGCAGGTAAAAGGTTCACCCTCCATCCTCCTGCAAAACAGACTTGGATTGGTTCAGTTGCCACAAGATGTTCTTATTTCTTAGTTGTGTTTGGCCTGGGGTCGTAAATCAGAAATACCAGGCTGTGTAATTCTGACTTTTATTACATTAATGTATTTTAAGAGCAGGAAATCTATAGGCTCTTGGCTCGGTGCAGCAGAAGCAGTGCTCGGTGGGGACTCTGTGTTCAGGAACATTCTCAAAAATATGCCTCTTGCTGCAAAGGTGATCTCAGGATAATCTTTGCTCAGCTTTTGGGCTGGGGAAGGAAGGGCATCCCAACCTCTCCACTCAGGTGTGTGCTTGGACATGGGTTCTGGGTGGAGAAATTTTCCTGAGCATAATGAAGGAGGAAAGGGTGAAAAAATTGATGTTAACCTCATCACTGAGACTTGTTTGTGGATGCAGGATCCTGTTTGTGCAGGATCATGGCAGTGCTCATTATTGCACAGCAGCAACGGTGTAGCCGATATGGCAGCTGGGTGCTCCTAACTTCCCAACCTGGTGCCTTTCCTACTGGGCCCAGGTAGGATCATAATCTGTACCCGCAACCTCCTCAGGACACAATATAAACCGCCTAAGTGCAGGGCAGTCTGGGTTAGCTCACTTAGCCCCAGCGAGCTCCTGACCCCTGCTCAGCTTCTCAGCAAGTATCTGTAGCTCAGCAAGCAGCTCGAGTGGCTGCACCGAGAAGGGAGGTGAAGCGAGATTCTTCGTGCCGCTGCACAGGTGGGCTGGGGAACAGGCTTGAATCTGGAGTTACCAAAAAATGATGGGGTAGTTGAAAATTGTCTCTGCCCTTCATGCTCTGCACTAGGACTCCAAGTTTCTGCTCTTGTTAATGTATGTCTTATTGCTTTTGGGGGACTAGCAGGAACCAGGGGGACTTGACTGCATCTGGTCTTCAAAAGGGTGTGGAGGTGGACACCATCCTGGGAGGATCTTTTCTGGTTTCCCTTTCTAATGAGTTGTGGTGGAGGGACTGTGTGTAGATGTAGTAACCATCTCTGCTTCCTCAGTCTCTCTCTAGGTGTTAAGCTGTTTTAAATAAACCTGAAGTGCTGCAGGAAGCTCCTCTCCAGGCCCCCCTCCGCCTGTCAGTGGTGTCCCGGCATGCAAAATTGATCTTCACGTGCAGTGGAAAAATCCTCCAGACTTGTGGCTGTCTCACGCAGAACTGTGTGTTTGGTGGGTATAAGTGCTGGTGAACTCGTTAACGATCGCGACCTTCTCCAGAAGCGTGTCGCTTTCCTCACTGCTTTTGCTTGGCTCACGTTTGCAGGGTACTTTAATCTGTGTGGGAGGAGGGAAGAGAAACCGGATTAATAGGCTCTTGGTCTGCAGAGCCAGGAGTGCAGCATCTATTCAGGATATTGCTCTGCCTGGGAGGAAAAGAAATAACGCCCAACTTCTCTGTGTGACCAGTCTAACCTGAGAGGGTACAGTTGGTGACTTTCAATGGGCCATCCTGTATCTGTAAAGTTTTTATTGAGTACAGATATTTTCAAGAGAGTTATTCAACAATCAAAGCACCCATCTTTTCAATCATAAAAAATATTGATTGTTCCTTTTTTTTATTTATTTGTTGCTTATGAATATCCTAACCCAAACTCACTGCCCTACTTCAACTGTGAAATTGTGCTGGAGAGTCTTGAACATAACAGTCGTGATACTGTTCTAGATCCTTCCTGTTTGCAAGTACCCTACCTGAACAGGAGCTGCTCTCCTGTGCCGAGAGAATTACGCTAAACCAGATCATAATAGAAATGGAAGTTGAGAGGAGAGAGACCTACTTTGGTAAAAGCACAAGTGGAGAGGGAGGGTTGTGAGAGCAAAGGGGATTTGAACTGCATCTCCAGGCTCGGCCTCTAAAGAGGAGAGGTAGTGGGAGCTAATGCAGTGAAATGAGCTGTAACAAAACCACACCAGGAATTATTCAGCTGTTCACAAGGATTTTAGAAGAACTGTAATTGGGAAATGATGTGAATATCAAACAAAATGTCACTTGACTGGGAGCTTTTCAAACAGGGTGGGGAATAAAAGAAAATGATGAAAAAACTGCATTGCATGTCACCGCCTTAGACACGCTCTGACAGAGTTCCCCACTCTCCACGTAGACCCTTTGGCACGCTATTGTGCAGCATTGTGTATTTCCGTGTGGGGTGCTTCTCCTTGAAAGAAATTAAAATGATGGGAAAGTTGGCTTGTCACATCACATAACATCACATGCTTTTCTGTCGGGGAGGGCAAAAAAAAAAGTAGTACTCTGCTGCGTTCCAAGAAAATAACTGCTGAGGAAATGAGTGCAGCAGCTTGGGTCCCATCCCTGGAAAGTAACAGCCATGCCAGTGTGAGGAAACATGCTCTGTGCCCTGGCTGAGCTTGTAGGTAGGCTCGAGTTTCTTCTGCTTGATGTTTGCTGGTGACCTGCAATCTTAATTGTCCTTGTCACTGATTTCTCTGGCTGTCTGTAATGAATTCCCAGTTCAGATGTTGGGGGTTTTGTTTGTTTGTTTGTTTGTTTGTTTTTCAAATTGGAAATGTGTTTAAAAATACCAGGACCGTGGTTCACCATTTCTGCTCTTGTTTACTAATATCTGTTTTTTCCTCTCCAAATTCCCTCTCTGCATTTCTTCTCTGGAAATATGTTATCCTCAAAGAAACTTGTCACTCTCTTCTCCCTCACCATTATGTTTCACAGCTAGACAGTACCACTGGATCAGTTTCTCCAGGTGCCTCAATGTTCTCCTCAGCACTTGCATCCCTTTGAATGACCCACAGATTCCCCATCTCTTTAATTCAGTGTAAGCCTTCAACTAGAAACCACCTACTGCATGTAGGAATGTAAAGGCCACGGTGCCCATTGAGCCCACTGCATGTTTGGGTAGGCTAAGAGAACCAGATTTGCTCTGAGGTTTGCCAGAGTGAAAAATCCTCCATTCTCATGCAGGGAGATTATGACAGCTTTCTGTCATGAAAAGGGTTCTTTTAGATAGTAAAAACAATTTCAGTTGGACAGAATTTATCAGTTACATCACTGTGCTCCTTGTTTCACATCTGCTACAAGCAGGAATTTAAAAACTATTGTAATGTGGGGTTTGTTCGTTGTTTTTTCTTTTTTTTTGCAGACTATATTGGGGTCAAGGTGTCTCAAGACACTGCAGTAAAATAGTGATTTGTAAGAATGTCATCATTTAACTCCAGCTGGCAGCTCAGCTGCACGCTGCCACTGCTCACTCCCGTTCAGTGGGATGGGGGAGAACCAGGAGGGCAAAAGTGAGAAAACTCATGGGTTTAAGAACTGATTTAAAAGACAGGTTAATAGGGAAACCAAAATTCATGTATCTAAGCAAAGCAAACCAAAGAACTCATTCCCCACTTCCAATGGGCAGGCAGGTGTTCAGCCATCCCCAGGAAAGCAGGGCTCCATCATGTGTAATGGTGACCTAGGAAAACAAAATGCCACTACTTCAAATGTTACCCTATTCCTTTTCCTCCCCTATCTGTACATGCTTAGCATGACATCATATGGTACTAAATATCCCTTTGGTCAGTTGGGGTCAGCTGTCCTGGCTGTGTCCCCTACCGGCTCCCTGTGCACCCCCAGCCATCCCGCTGGTGGGGTGGGGTGAGAAGCAGCAAAGACCTTGGCTCTGGGCAAGCTCTGCTCAGCAGGAACAAAAACATCTCTGTATTATCAATGTTGTTTTCATCACAAATCCAAAGCACAGCCCCACGCTAGCTGCTGTGAAGAGAATTAACTCTATGCCAATGAGAACCAGCACACAGAAGATATATTTATATATTAAAAAATACAATATAACATATATATATATATCTCCCCCTATATTTATTACTGAAATATCTAATCTTTGTTATGTACCTGTCATGTGTTTAGGTAATTTTACAGGGAACTCTTCAGACAAACATTTGTAAAGACCTGATGAAATCAATACGCCAGTATTTATCCATAAAATATAGTGATTTTGATAAAAATATCTCAGCTTATTTCTTATAATAATGCTTCATTTACAATAAGTGATAGAAAAGTCCTGTCCTGAACGCACCATCTAAACAATGAAACTGAGTCCTCTTGCATTCTTCCCTCACCTCCATGTCTTTGCTACAGGGTTGGGAGATGATTGCCAGCTTTAAAAGAAGAAAGAAAATTAAATTCTTGCTGCATTTTCCAGGGATTAAGGTCTTATATTAAGGTTTTAAAATTTCTGGCTGGTATCTCCTGATTTTCTGTGTTTGATCTTTTCTAATATTTTAGTTTTGTTCATTATATTTTGTGGTGCTGTTTCTAGTCAGCGAACCATCATCTCCCAAGGTGCCCCCCCACCCAGGTCGGGGCATGGTTACCATACAACGCCCACGCAAGCATAGGAGCACAGGGAGTGGGTCTCTGTTCCTGTGTTAGCTGATGTAGCAGGGAGTGTGTAGCTATGGCCTTGCAGCAAGCGTGGTGTGCGTTGGTTTGGTGCGGCTTGGTTTGGGTCACAGCAGGGCTGGGTGAGGATCCCTGCCCCCCTTGGGCGCAAAGAGAGGGTTCAGATGTCAAGGGAGGTGATTTGGGCTGTCATTGCTGTGGGTACCTTGGTCCCAAAGAGAGAAGCCTAGTCAAAGGGTGCTGAAGAATAAATTCAGATGCAAAAGGCTCAGAGACATAATTTATTCAGGACTGGTGCTTAAAAAAAAGACAGTGGTGGTGCAGGCAAGCATTAACAGCCAGCTTCATACATAGATCTTAGTAGAAGGTTTTGGCACCTGCATCTCTCCCATTCAAAAGGGAACATGAGGAATGCAGATGATCTGTGGCCTGTTCTTACTCCTGAAAAAATCTCACTTTTGAGACTGAGTAGGAGTGGGTCTCATATCTCCTCTGTGTCTGAGCAGTTCGTCTATCTCCTCCAGCCACACAGCTCCGTTGGTTCTCTAACGGGACTGAAGGAGCTTACAGAGGCATGCCCCAAGCGTATTTGTGCTTTTATCTACGGTTTCAATTATAATGGTTCTAATAGTTAACATTCATTTGGATGAGACTTTATTAATCAAAGGCTGCCTGCTCTAGTAAAGGTCTAATGGTGCTTTAATGCTGCTTTTCCTAGAGCAGGGCTTTGTCTGTGAATAGTTAACCAAAGTTTTCCCCGGGCTCTCTAGTGTGTTGCTGAGCGCCACTGCTTGCCCTTGCAGGGATGGCTGACCTGAGATGCAAAAGAGCTAAATCAAACCAAAATATCTGCTCTGGGTTGAAGTTAAATAATGGTGCTGCTGCTGTTCGCAGTTTGGTAGCGTTTGCTGAAATAATTTCCTGGGAAAGGGTTTGGAAGACTTTGCTTTCTGACTCACACGAGCTGTTCTTGCTGCTTTTGGAGCGACTGAATGGAGGAGTTTGTGCTTTTGGTTATCTTCGGGCTTTATCCCTTTATTTTTCCCCCAAAAGACATGCTAGAACATTATAAATTCCCTTGAAAAGCATTGTGAGTATTTTTACCCTGCTACATTTCACAAAGCTCCACCATCAAATGTCAGTGTTTAGCGGGACTCCTCCTTAGCTGGCAATGCAACTGAGGGCTTGGCAAACGACGGCACGTAACCCTCGAGGTCACTGTAACGTTCAGTAAAGCTCGTATTAGGTGAAGTAGTTTTCAGCTAAGTTTCACTGCAGTGCACAGTAAAAATAAAATAGATGCCTGACCAAACTGTTCCCAGTGGCTTTGTTCTTGTAGCACTGTGTCTGCTGGGGCCAGAAACTGGTCACTGGTAAGTGCTACGGTAATGGCTCCCTCTAGCAATACATTATGTGCTATTACAAACCCAGGAGCAGAGTTGACACTCCGTGCAGCCCTGGTAATTAATTCAGCTACTTCATGTTCTTGTTGTAAGGCCCAGCCTGGTGCTGGGGGAGAAGATGCCCCCTGCCCAGTGTGGGGGCAGCGGGCTTCACCCACAGAGAGGGAGAAGGAAGTCTGGTTTGGGGAGAGCAGGGCGGGTAGCCTGGCCTTGGGGTTCTTGATGCCGATGGTGGGTGCAGCAGGCTGCAGTTTGGTATCTGATCGGCTTCACCCACCAGGTATCTTGGAGGAGGAAACCTGCACNCTTTTGGCAGTTCAAGCACAGGTACTGCACTGGGGCCCTGGAAGGAAAGAAACTAGCCTCTGTTTATGTTATGGTGTCCCTCACCCTCTGCTCTTTTTGGTAACCCGAACAGCTGCCTCTTTCCAGTACTGGTGTGGTCAGACGCTGCACTACACCACACACCTATCTGCAGGAGACAAAGACGAGCCTAAGAACTCCCTTAGAGACACTGAAAATAACTGGAAGCATCCCAGGGCAAACAGATGAAGTGAACTCGCAGACACAGGGCGAGGGTGGGGGAGCGAATATTAAAAGAGGATAGACAGTATTTATCCAAGGTATGAAAAGAGCCATTATTCCCAAACAAAGAGGTAATCTGAGGAAGCTGAGGCAGGCAAGGAGGAGCAAATCAAATGGACTCTCCCTTTATTTGTATACCAAAATGTGCCAGGGGCTTTGCAAGCAAATAAAAGGCAGGGTGCTGATCTGAATAGCTAACAGTTTAAGGCTGGAGCAAACAGTGGGTGTTTGCAGGTGGCATGCTTCGGGCTAAGGAGAGGGGAGAGGAGATTGAAGAGGAGATAATCTTCACTCCCCAGGGAGGAGGCACGCAAACTAGCCAGGTATGGCAATAAATCTGCCTGCCAGCTCTCTGGGTTGATGTGTGCGGTTTTGGGATGGGTACTGCCTTTAAAGTATCCGACCCTTGAGCACTCCTGCTTTACAGCGTGCTCAGGAGGTGAGGCAGCTCTGTCTGCTTGTCTGACCTTCTTGATGAGAAAATACTGTAGACTCTGCCCATGCAGGATGCTGAGCTGTGTAGAAAGCATTAAGGTCTCAGCCCTGAGAAATCTGGAAAATCACAGAATCACAGAGTGGTTTGGGATTGAAGGGGCCTCAAAGATCATCTAGTTTCATTACACCTTGTCTACACTCCCTGATAAACAACCCCTCTTCCACTTTCCTGTAGGCCCCTTTAATTACTGGAAGACTGCAATAAGGTTCCCCCCCAGCCTTTTTTTTCCTCTAGTCTGAACACACTCAACTCTCTCAGCTTGTCTTCATAGAAGTGCTTCAACCTCCTGAACCCTTTTTGTGTCCCTCCTCTGGACTAACTTTAGCAGCTCCATGTCTCTGGTGCTGGGGGATTGAGAACTGGACACTGTTTCTTGTGGGGTTTCACAAGAGCAGAGGATCCCTTGACCTTCTCTCAGTGTTTCTTTTGATTCAGCCTAAGATATGGTTGGCTTTCTGGTTTGCAAATGCTGTGTTGAGCTTCTTGTCCACCAAGAACCCAAGTTCTCCTCCTCCTCCTCCTCTGGGCTGCCCTCAATCTGTTCTCCACCCAACCTCTATTTGTGCTTAGGATTGCTCCAACCCACACACAGAACCTTGCACATGGCCTTATTGAGCTTCATAAGGTTTGCACTGGCCTGCCTCTCAAGTCATGGCCCTCTGGATGGCATCCCTTCCATCCAGCATGTCAGCCGCACCACACAGCTCGGTGTCATCAGCAAACATGCTGAGTGTGCGCTCAACCGCACTGTCTATGTCTCCAATAAAGACGTTCAACAGCACCAGTCCCAATACTGACCCCTGAGGAATGCCACTTGCCACTGGTCTCCACTAGGACATGGATGCTTCCCACCACATTATTTTGGAAGAACGTTTGTGCTAAGCCCATGTTTATATTGATCCCATTTCATCTTGTTTATCAAGGAATCCAAAGCCATAGTGCTAAAGCTGCAAAATATAATTCATCTACAACCATACCATCAGCCTTTCTGCCAGGATCTTTGCCTGAGTAGTACTCCTGTTCCTACCTATTAGCTATTATCCCTGTGTTTTTTTAGTGAGTTTTGATTGCAGTGTTTGATTCTGCAGCTAAGACAATCTTCTTGGGATTTTTAGCTATGGTCTCCAGTGATCTATGGAGATGGGTCATACAGGCAGATCGCAAGCAGGACAATGATGTCTGTGTTCAGCTGCCCTGATGTAACGATCTAAGCGCTATACCTGCATGGTGCTTTCAGTAACCTGCACCAGAGAGATTTTTATGCTGGAGCAGCTCAATCAGCAAGTCTGGTATGTTAGGCTGGTAGAGGCATTTTTAATTGCAGTCCCCCCAGGTCCAGTGTCTCATCACAACTACAAGCTCTTCAGAGGAGTTTTCTTTGCAGACGGGGTTATGTGTAATCAACAGCTCAGTATGTGTGTGAGCACAAATACTCATTTAGTACTTCTGGCCTGTGAGCACATTCATTAACCTGACCGCCTGGCGTTACCCCAGCCTCCCTCCCCTCTGCACAAGCAGAAAAAGGCAGGCACTCATTGATTACCTTCCTTTAATGGATTTGCCGGGCTCTAATCTCCAAGCAAGGTAAGGCTGCTGAGAACTGGCAAATTGCATTCTTTGGAGAATTGAAAAGGCCCTTTCCTCTCTCTTTCCCACGTTGTGTGATAGTGCAAGGCACGGTGTGAGGCGTGCGTGGCATTCTCTTTCTCCCTGCAAAGCATCTGTTAATGGATATAGCTTTTAGTGTCACTGTTCTGTGATAGTATGTCCCATCATTTATGCACCGAGAAATTAAATATTTAGTGCTGGTGGAACACAATTGGACTTTGAGTAAACAAACAGAATGAAGTATCTACTGCTCTCTCTCTGTTTGGGAAAGGATATCCCTGACTTTGATGCTCTAGGTTTATTTAATTGCAGCGTTTTTAATTCTGTCTCCTGTGATTCACTGCTTTCTGCCCCACATACATGCCCCATAGTCCAATATTGCCTTTCAATGACAGATCGATGTGCCTGTAAGAACAGGAAAGTCTTTGCAGCAAATTGTCCTTTGGTTGGTGTTGGAGGTTTTCCCCATTATCAAACGCTACAGGAACTGTTGGTTAAGCAGTGGCAGGCTTTCACTTGAAGCAGCTTTTATTTACTTTTATTTCAGTGGAGGAGGGAGACAGAGCACTGCTGGTGTTGTGGGCACAGAGCTGTAGGCAAGTGCTGATATAGTGATTTGCTGCGCTTTGGTGCTGGAGTGTGGTGCCCTCCCAGGGGTGAAGGCACTGCTGGGCCAACCCATGGCTGAAGCTAGGGAGCATAAACAGGGAAGAGATGCAAGAGGGAAAGAGGTGTCAGCTAGAAAAGGAGAAGGTACGGGAATGGGCTGGGGAGAGAGGGACAAGCAACAGTGAGGGCACCAGGTAGGGACAGGGGAGTAATCCTCCAGACTTTGATATTCCCAACAGCATGGATTTCCCCAGGTGCTGACCTTGGCACCCACATAGCCCCAGGAGGTGAACAAGTGGAAGGCGGTGCTGTGCTGTGCCCTTTCTTGAGATGACATTTGATGCATGTTTCATTGTGCCAGCTGGTGAGCTCTCCCCTTCCGCCAATGTGTAACGTCTCCAAAATGGACACAGAGTCATCGATGGCTTGCCTTGACTTGTTCAGGCTAAAATATTTTCTTGACTTGGCCACAGATGGGTATTGTCTCTCACCTCCCTTGAAGCAGGGGGCCTTCCTAAGACAGGGCTGAAGGTGGTCCCCAGAGATCACAGAATCACAGAATGGTCTGGGTTGGAAGGGACCCCAAGGATCATCAAGTTGCAACCTCCCTGCCACAGGCAGGGCCATCAACCTCCAGGTCTGCTTCTAGACAAGGTTGCCCAGGGCCCCATCCAACCTGAACATCTCCAATATTGGGGCATCCACCACCTCTCTGGGCAGCCTGTTCCAGCACCTCACCACTTTTTCTGTGAAGAACTTCCCCCTGATATCCAAACTAAACCTTCCCTCCTCTAGCTTAAACCCATCCCCCCTTGTCCTGCCACTCTCTACCCTTGGAAAAAACCCATTCCCCTCCTGTCTATACGCTGAGGTCACCTCACAGCCTTCTCTTCTCCAGGCCGAACAAGCCCAGTTCCCTCAGCCTGTCCTCATAGGAGAGGTGTTCCAGCCCCCAGATGATGTTAGTCCAGGTCTGTGAGGGGCTTGGTGAGTGATGGGGGTCACAACACTGTTCCCCAACCTGCTTTTCTGACTGCTTTTTTGTAGATGCCTCCTACAGTAGATGCATTGTTTTCTGACCCACTGAGGGCCTGAACCACAGGTGATGTGCTGGAAAAATGAAATTTGTGACCCAGCTTGGTGTGTCTCTTCTGTGGAAACAATGGTGGGGCTGGCTGGAGTTAATAGGAGGTCCTGCTTAACCCTGCACCCTGAGAAAGGGACTTTCTGAGCTGAATTGTTGGGGAAAGAGGGTGAAATACCCACAGGACCTTTTGTCTCATCCCCTGGGTCATGGACGGCACAGGGCTTGCATGAGTTGTGGGGTCTGGTTTCTGCTTGGCATCAGTGCCGTGATAAGAGCACCTACACGCTGTGAGGTGGGAAGCTGCTATGAAACGGGTGGTTTATTTTTCAGACCCCTGTGTCCTGGGTATTTCTCACCATCTCCAAAGTTCCATCAACTTTAATGAGCATCAAAGTTCCAGCCCTAAAGTTATTGTGGGGGAGGTTTTAAGGAGGTGGGGAAATCAAGCCAAAAATAACGTCTCCCTGTTGGTGCTTGCTGTGTTCAGCCTGGGTGCAGGATTTTGAATGTAGCAATGCCTGTCATGTGCAACATGCTCTTGTGTCCTCCAAACAGCTCCTGCACCGGGGAAATACAGCTTCCTCCTGAACGCTGGCAGAAAGGGAGGAGGAAAGAGAAGGGAAAGTGTTGCAAACATCATTTATGTATCTGGGGATGAGCTCGTCTTCTGTGCAAATGGGTATTGAGAAGGTTCATTACAGAAATAATTCATTTACCCATTTCTGGAAGGTGCAGAAAGCACTACTCTCTCCTGGTAGTGGGCTTAGAGAAAGAGGAGAAGGCTGCATTGCTAATATTCCTCAAGTGTGTGAGCATCTTCCTGCTTTGTAAGTGCTGTTTCTTCTTTTAGGGCACAACCTCCCAAACTCCCATCTTGCTGAATTTCTAGCCTCCTGGCCCGGTTGTGGGACTTCTGGTCAGTAGTTCCACTGCCAGAGAAGTGATAGATGCCACCTGCGTGTGGGAACTGGCACCACCCACCAGCACCCAGACACTTAACTAAGGAAGGAATATGATTAGTCTATGAAGTAGCCCCTCTCTTTCTTTCTACTTACAGCAACTCTGTGTTGGGCAGATGGTCAAATCTCTGCATCATGTAAGGGAATTTCTGCTTCTTTGTGCACTGAGCTTTATTGCAGCCCTCCCAGACACGTTTGGTTTAAGTTAACTTCAACTACTCTGGTGCTGCTGTGTGAGAGTAAGACATGTTTTCACAGCAGCACCTTCTGCTCACTTTCCCTGCCTGGAAAAACCTTACTGCTGCTCCTCAAGCAGACTTTGCTCGATGTTTTACTCCCATCTAGTGCTTTTTATTAAAATTGCTGGTGCTCCACTTCTGACACAGGACTAGAGTGGGCTGGGCAAACACCAGCTTGTCTCTAACCCAGGGGTTCACCAGATTTCTTTCCGTCTGGCTGTGAAAGCGCCCAGCTCTTTGTCCCTCCCTCCTCCTGGGGAAGGGTGGGGGTGCAGGAAGGAGGGCAATACCTGTGGAATTTTGCTGCTGTCTCTCATGGACAGGACGCTGCTCTCATGGTGTTTTTCTTGTCAGAAGAAACGTGAGTTAGGTTTGCTTGAAGTGTTTAAAGACACTCTTGCTGGTATTGATGGGACTGGGAAGGCTGCTATATGAAACACAGGGGTATTTTTTCCCCGATGTTCAGTGATGCCTGCTCAGTGTATGTAAACACTGATAAAAACTAGTGACAAGAAGTTGTTTGTGAGGAACCAGGTGAAAATGGCCTGTTCCTCGACTCATATAATTTGTGAAGTCTCAGCCAAGGTCTTCCAAGTGCTATTAAATTGGTGAGCCCTCAGGACCACACAGCTCAAGATGGAGGTTGAGGATCTCAGCTGTTTTGAGAGTGTGTGGGTATCAGCGTTTGAAACTCCAAATGAAATACTTTTGAGTTTCCTCCAGCTCTGTGATGGGCTGTAGCATGGCTGGTGTGACAGGAGGAAGCATCTGGATGCTGAAGTGGATATGCAGACCCACTTAAGCCAGACAGACACCCCACAGACCTGCATGGATCCAAGCAGTGGGGGATCCCCAAGCTGAGCGAGGTTGGCCATGAGCCCCACCAGCACCTGTGGCTGCTGGACCTTGAGGAAACTTGTCTATCTGCATGTGCATTTGTATGGAAGAACACCCTCCCCTCGCAAGACAGGATGTGCTGGACAAGTCTGGGCCTTCCTTCTTGGGACACTCTGCTGGGCCTAGGCTTTCATATGCCGTAGCATCCTGTGCCAACAGTAGTAGCACCTCAACACCTCCTTGGAGAGACATAGGAAGGAGGTCAGCATCCCTGGGCAGTGATGCTCTGGCACAGATGGGAAGGGAGAGGCTTGGTGTGGGGACCTGGCTTTCCTGCCCCACTCGCCCCTTGGATGCCAGTCTCCTGCTCCCACCAATCATGCAGGAGGACTTTACCCCTAACTGGTCAAGGTTACAAGGTCACCTAACTGGTGGCCCATGGCTGTCCTGCACCACCTTCCTCAGTTCACAGAGCCCACCCATTTTGCACAGGAGCTGCAGGCTTCTGTTTAAACCTGCAGCCTCTCCTTAGGCACCTTTCACAGCCTACCCACCACCCAAAAAATTGACCTGTGGCAGCCAGGTTGGCAGTGGGTGCCCACAGCATGTGTCTTTGCTGATGAACTCTCTCCATAAGATTGACTGTGGATTTCAGTGCTCGGGTATCATTGCTCTGGGCAGGGTAAATGATGTTACTGAAGAAGAATGTGGTCTGATGGCACCAGGTGCCATGGATTTACAATGAAAATTGGCTTTAAATTTGTCAGTGACTCTAGAACCACAGACACTTCTGAAAGCTTGATCCCATGACTTTCCTTTTCCTTTTCCTTTCCTGTTGCATTGCTGCCAGGATGTGGTGGTTTAGGGTTTGGTTTTGTTTTGGTTTTGGGTTTTGTTTTTTTTTTTTGCCGTTGACTTTATGTCTCTTTATTCCTTCTAATTGAAATTTTTGACCCAACCTTCTCTTTAAACTAACTTATATGATGGAAATTTTAGGGACATGATGAGGAAGTGTGGGAAACCTTTTGCTTGTGATTGAATATTTACAGGCATAATACAGGTTTCAGGCCAGCTTTGAGTGCTTGACAGCCCATGCCCCCAAAAATAAGCTTGGGTAAGATGAGTGACTCTCATTAGAATTCAGTGCAAGTCATTAGTTTACTTTTACCTCATGAATTTTCCATGGATGGCATATGACCCAGAATGGTAATATGGTCTGGATATGAAATTCTAAGTCCTGGGGTTTGGAGGTGTGCAAAGCAGGCAAATGGGCTGTTTGGTCCTGATCCTAATGGTAGTTTGTTCTCTTGATACGGCCATTAGCACATTAATTAAAAGGACTTTAGAGGAGGTGATCTTGTGGTGAGAGAACTGACAATTAAGCCCGACTCCTCAGACTGAGGTGCTGTGTTTCAAAGCAAAACAGCTTTTTGATGTGGTGGGGATCCTGTACAAATCCCATCTCAGCTGTCCATCTATGCTCTGCATGTTCAGAGCAGACTGGACATGCAATAGCGTGGTCTCTCCACTGATAAATCTACTGCTCTCCCAGTGCTGAGGTATCGGTCATGCTGAGCACAAATGGTTCCTCATTTTACACTCATCACTGAACCTCACTGAGCCATTTTGCTTTTCCTCCCAAGTTTCTGCAGCTTCTCTCTCTCTC
>VXBZ01010017.1:0-82189 GCA_013399135.1 Heliornis fulica | reverse complement strand
TCTCTCTCTCTCTCTCCCTCCCTCTCTGTGTCTGTCCCCTGTGTTGCTCACACCACCACTTGTTCCATCTGGGATTGATCCAGCCTCTGCATTCCTTGCTTCACTGGCATTTATTGCCCAAAACATTGCTCTGTGCTCAATGTTTTGGCCACCTCTGGCCCCATCAAGGACCCCTGCTGCTACCAAAAATCCAAGTTTATTTCTGTCTCTGTGTGCTGCCACCCCACTGTCCCTAGCCTTGCTCCTCAAATTTCTTCTGCAGCTACTTCACAAATAAAATCTCTTTCCCTAAATGCTCCATATTTTCCTTCTCCACATCCTTCAGGAATCCCCATTTGTCTTTCAGTGGGGTGCACCCTGCTCTGTTTTTTCTCCCCCTTTTCAGGGAATATCTAGAAAAAGCTGTTTTGCTCCCTCCACTGTATGACAAGACTTGTTTTGTTTTTTGGGTTTTTTTTTTTGCTTTTACCCTTCTTTCCCTCTCTTCATGGTCAGTTTAACCCCATCCATGAAACCTCTCCTGTACGCCATCTAGGAGCAGAGCCTGTATTGCTTATAAAGTTCTAAACCTCTGTGTTTGTTTAGCAGTAGCAAAGATAATTTTTGCAAGAACATGATGAGACCGCAGAGCCAGAGTTCTTCCTGCAGCACAAAAATGCACTAAAGCAGGAAAAATGGTAAGCACTGTTTATAGGCAGATAGATATAAAATACAATGTGCTGATTAATATTCCAGTGGGATGGACTTTGATAAACTGGCATGCCATTCTGTAGGTTTTATTTTTAACAGATGGGAGAGAAAAACAACATTTGGTCTAGAGCCTCTGTCTGTCTGAATGAGGGTTTGCTCATTTTGGGGTCTGCAGCTATTCTAAACATGGCAACCTGATTTAATTAGCTGACTAGGATCCTACTTTTTCAGTGGTTTGTTTTGTTTGTGTTTTTTTTTTTTTTTAATTTTTAAATTTTTTTTAAAATTTATTTTGGTGCCTAAAAGCTCTAGCAAAGCTGACACTAGTCAGAGCTCCCAGACTGCTCTGGCCAAGTTTCCATCTGAAATGTGCAAACAGAATAGCAGATGAATAATAGACATGTTCATGCTGAAAACCTTTCTCTTTCCTTTTTCAGGGCAAATTGAATATCTATTGATTCATCGTTTCTACCAGATGGGGAGCACAGCAGTAGCTCCTCTGTGTTTTTGAAAGCAGTAGCTTTCACAGAGTTTGCTTTGGTTGACAAGTTATTTTCCCTCTGATTTGAATCTCTCTCTAATGTGTGCTTTTGGAGTATTGATTGCACCAGCAGACAAGCTCTGATTATGGTTCTTGCATGGCTGCCAAGGTCCTGCGATGTGCAGGGAGACTGTTTCAGTCTCTTCCCCTTGAAAGCCCAAGACTTCTTAGGGGTGGGATAAAAAGCACAAGGTCCATTAAGCTAAGAAGCAAATCCTGATGTCTAGGAGAGATGCAAAGGCAGACTGACTAGACAGTGATGCTATGTCCTTTGTGTATATTTAAATGTGGCACCGTAAAAGGACCCAGGCCAAATCCACTCAAAACATCTGAGGACTGCCTTGCTGAAAACGGTCTGTTGTCTTAAATGAGAGTTCCAATTCCAGCACAAATCCAGCATTGTGCGTTTTTGTTTTCAAGCACATTGTGCTGAGGTAAGCTTGTAGGAGAGAAGACAAAGGAATTAACCTAGGTTTATTAATTTTATATGACATTAATAGCTGCAATATCAGCAACTCCCCAACTAGGCCATGTGGATACCCACATAGAGCGTTGAACCGAAGGAATGGTTCTGGGAAATCAGTTGGCCGGTTCTCCTAAGCCTCATGTGATATGTGTCCCTGACCGACTGCCCTTTCTGTCCTCTGGTTTCAATCTCATTTAAAAGAGACATAAAAGTCCTCTAAAAGCTAAGTCCCTGTTGATGGCAGAGGGGGAACCAGTGAGAAAAAGACATGGTGGTGTCAGATCTTCCTGAATCTCTTTGCCAGCAATTTTCAGTGCCTCAGTGTGAGTGTTCGCTGGCTGACCTGCTCACAAGTGTTTTCAAATTGGCCACCACAGATGTTTCCTTTTCTTGATGCTATCAAAGGCAAATGAGAGTAGGCAGTAGGAGTTACTGCACCTAGGGGAGAAGAAAGTTTATGGGACGTGTCACAAACCCAAGGGAAAGTACATGTCATTAGTTTTGCTGTTCACGGAACAGTTTGGGTATTTAGTTGCTTTTTTCATTAAAAAAAAAAAAAAAGGAAAGAAAAGGGAATTGTCCTGTTTGTTTGTTTTCTGGTTAATTTATTCAAGGTTAAAAGTTGTTAGAAAAGTCAAGCAAAGCAGGAGAATAATTTTCATGAGTTTTCCCCTCTTCCTATTCAAGATAGCTCCCCTCTCCCATGAAGTGTTCACAAGAGAGTACCCAAGACTCGAAGTTGATGGGTGAAGAACAGGTCTTCTGCAGGGATTTGAGCCATGTATGTGGGGAGTGGTGAGAGTTACAAAGCCGAAGCTAGGGAGAAGGTCACAGAAGTCCCAGGGTCAGGTGGTTGCTCCTAATTAAACTTGCAGCCATGATGCCCATGACTGAAATGTTTTAACACACTTGAAAGTTGTCACTGCAAATATTTACATACAATTACACCTGTACATAAGCATATAGCTTGTTTCCTGGATACAAGTGTGTTTATTGCCTGGACCCACGTGCTTGACAGCAAACATATCTGGAATCTGCTGTCAGCATCAGCGTGCAGGAGTTACACCCCATGCAGAGCACTGGCTGTTGGGTGGCAGAGGTTCCTCCTTTGCTCCAGTACAAAGTCCTTCCTGTGCAGAGCACCCTGGGGCAGGCCAAGAGGCTGTGCTCATGCACACGCATCCCTGCATAGCCACGTTCCTGGGTTTATGCGTTGTCAAGAAGCCGAGGCACTCCTACCTGGCACAAACCAGGATGGGAGATTTGATTGCTTTGGGCTCATCTACCAACTCTTGGGAGCTAGGACAGAGCACCTATAACTTGGTCCTTCGTACGCACAGTAATGTAGACTTTAATTAAAATATCGTGTTTTGTTATTTTTTCTGCAGATGGCTTCCTCAGTAGGTGCACGAGAGAACAGCAGAAGGAAGTAATGAAACGGCCTGTGTAAACGCCTGTGTGTGGTGAAGGCATTTGTTGTCTGGAGGACTCAGCTTTGCTTGCTGGAGAAGTCTGGAAATGCATAATGAATGAGGCAGGATACTGCAGAAAGTCATAAAACGGTCTCAGAGGGGAGCCTCGACGCCTTTGTGGAGAACTAGGCTCTGTATCTTGCTCAGCCACAACTCAGTTTCTATCCCTTAGACAGAAAAATTGACCACAAAATGCTGGCTTCTTGCTTTCTGCATGCCCAAGGTAAAGGCAGATGGGCCTGCTTTCTTGCTTTGTTTCTCTCTTTCTTTCTTTCTTTCTTTCTTTCTTTCTTTCTTTCTTTCTTTCTTTCTTTCTTTCTTTCTTTCTTTCTTTCTGAGAGGAACTAACTGCAGAGGAAGTTGGTGGGAGCTATGTCTAGATGACGAGCTATAAAGGAAGATCAGTACTCTGGAAAATGAGTTACTCAAAAATAGCAGACACTTTTGTTAAGCCTAGACTTAAGCTTCCCATCTCTTGGTCCTCTGTAAAATGAAGAAAGTAATTCTTAGATATCCTACCCAAACTGTAGGGAATCCTTAGTATTTGTGGAGTATAAGATGCTGCAGTGGCAACAGCCGGGAGTAAAATACCTTTTTTTTTTTTGAGGCAGGATTTGCATGATGTAAAGTAAATAAGGATAAAGGATACATATTATAGTGTTGGGGTAAAAATAAATAGACATATTTAGCCACTCACTGAGGAAGACAGGGGCTTTGTATAAAAATATAATCTACAATCATGTAATTAAAGGCTGTATTTTAACTTGAAGCTGAAGTAAGGAAGCTGTGTGGGTGGTTTTAGCTCTGATATTTCTTAGTCTCTGAGTTTCTGCCATAATAGGTGGCTTTTTGGATGTAGCTGTGTATATAATGACATGGTGATAACTTGATAAGCTTAACAAGATAAGCTTAACATCACATTTACTCTAAAACAGACACATCTCACTAGACTAAATCCTGTCCTTGTTTTCCTGACACTCATCTCACTACCCCCAGTTCTCTTGACCTCACCTCTGGGCTCTCTGGAACAACATGCATGGGCCAGTGTCATGGGTTTGCCCCAGGGTTTATCTAACTCCAGTGACCCAGCACTTGAGGACCCCCCGACCCCCACCTTTGGACCCTCACAACTCCTTGAGCAGGCTGCAGCATAAATGACAGCTGGCAGTTTCATAGCTGACACTTTGATTGCCAGCTCTGCTCTCTGCCCAGCTTTTGAAGCCTTCATGATACCTAGGGATTTCACTGGAGGGTGTTTGCTGAGCATGAAACCTACCCTATCGAGCCAGCACTGAGCAATGGCATTGATCTTGTCTCTTTTCTTCTTTTCTTTTCTTTTCTTTTCTTTTCTTTTCTTTTCTTTTCTTTTCTTTTCTTTTCTTTTCTTTTCTTTTCTTTTCTTTTCTTTTCTTTTCTTTTCTTTTCTTTTCTTTTCTTTTCTTTTCTTTTCTTTTCTTTTCTTTTCTTTTCTTTTCTTTTCTTTTCTTTTCTTTTCTTTTCTTTTCTTTTCTTTTCTTTTCTTTTCTTTTCTTTTCTTTTCTTTTCTTTTCTTTTCTTTTCTTTTCTTTTCTTTTCTTTTCTTTTCTTTTCTTTTCTTTTCTTTTCTTNCTTTTCCTCAGATCCTCCTGGATTCTCCCCTTTAATCTCCCTTGAATTGGGATTTTTGTTTATTATGTGTAATTTTCTCTGTACGTACTGCTTTTGTCCAGCTGTGGTTTGTTACAAGGATGTGCAATTTCTCTTTCTCTTGTGGGGAATAAGGTGTGAGGAGAAAGCTGTGCTGACGATACCCCCCCAAGCCCCCCACTACTGTACTATTTGAGGCCATGGAGTTGTGTGCATCTGTGGGGGGGCGTGATGCTGAATGTAGGAAACCTGAAGTCAGGATGTATTTTACAGCATGACAGTTATGCAGGATCGTAAGCACTGTTTGTGTTTTAAAATGTTTTATCTTATGTTTAGGGATAGTGTTTCTGGCAGCGAAAGAATATATAAGGGCATTAAATGGCTTTCTTTGCAGGCAATTAAACAGTGAAGCCAATCTGAGGCATTTAAATAATTGTAACAGATATTTATAGCCTAGTGCAGTTTACTGCATCCTATTATTCCCTCTTCCATACAGGAGAGAAGAACACATGGCAAACTGTACCGTAAAAGAAACTCTGTACTGCCTTGTGAGTGATGTGGCTGCTTCCCTGACTTCTTAATCAAATCACCTTGGGAACAAGTCAGTAATAAATAGTCTTTGGAGAGCAGACAAGTGACTAACTGCCTGAAAGAGCATCAGCAACTGGTGTGCAAAGACGTGGGGCTGGTGGTAAATCCCTTTGAGCAAACAAACTGCAGTGGGACTGCTCTAAGAGTGATGCTTGGCTCAGTCCCACTGAGGTTTTGGGTGCCTTCTGAGGTTGCATGTGTTTCTGGAGATTCTCCTTTCCTTAAATTCGTGTTGTGTGCTCTATTGAGACAGGAAACATAAACAGGGCCCTTGGGTAGGCTTTGGACAGGACTTTTGTAATCCCAGTTTACCACAGATTTGCTGTGTGGATTTATTTCTCATACCTCATCTTAGTAAGATAGGGAAACAGTTCTTCTGAGTCTGCTCAAGACATTGTGTACAATGTAAGAGTGGATGTTCTGGGGCAGGCAACAGGTACAAAGAGCCCCATCTCCTGTGATGACCTCTGCAGTGTCCTCCGGTGGATTGATTAGGCAACAGTGAAGCTGTTGTATTTCCGACAACTAGCTTATGTTGTATTTCCCTGAAATACTCTCCAAACATTTTTGGTGTGGAGTTAAATGTGTTTTCTGTGTCCTTAATGATGTATTTATTAGATCGTGTATTTCATTCTGGGTATTTTAGAATTACCTTTTAGTCCATTCTCCTCTTGAATTTATGAAGACTTTTAGTGTTCACAGCAGCCTGTGTAAGCCTCTAGGATGATAAATGTTCTAGAGAAACTCATGAGCTTTTCATCACCTAGTTAAAAAAAACAAAAACAAACAAACAACTGTCTGCTTTCTTTAAACAAACACACCTCTCCCCACCCCAACAACAAATCCCTTCCCAATCCCAAATCACAGAATCACCAAATGGTTTGGGTTGGAAGGGACCTTAAAGATCCACCCCCCTGCCATGTGCAGGGACACCCTCCACTAGCCCAGGTTGCCCAAATCCCCATCCAACCTGGCCTTGAACACTGCCAGGGAGGGGGCAGCCACAGCTTCTCTGAGCAGCCAGTGCCAGGGCTTCCCCACCCTTATAGTAATTAATCTCTTATTTACATCTTCTCTAAATCTACCCTCCTTCATCTTAAACCCATAACGTTACCTCCATGCCCTTGCAAACAGCCCCTCTCTAGCTCTCCTGTAGATCCTTCAGGTACTGGAAGGCCACTGTGAGTTCTCCCCAGAACCTTCTTTCAGCAAGCGTTGATGATACAAATCATGGGAGAAACAAAACTTTTGTTTGCCCAGTGCTAGTAGTTACACAGTGCCAAGGCACACTCTCAGGTATGCTTGTGTGGCTTCAGCTGCTGCTCTGTACTCAAGACTTCCTTTGGCTTGGTTCTTATTCCTCCCTTGCACTACAGCTTTCTAAAGCTCAAGCTACCAGTTTGGAGCTGTGCAGGATGTTTCTGGTGGGACTGTCTTTCTCAGCTCCCTTCCCTCCCTGTGAGGCGCAAGTCTGGGATACGATTGTCACTCCTTCTCGTTACACCCAAATAATTTGTGTGGATGGAAAGCAAGCACACTTTGTAGATAAAGACAAGAGCTTGTTATTAATGTAATTAAAATCTGAACAGTCTAATGCCAGAATTGTTGTTAGTGCTCATCTAATTGTAGAAAAAGGAAGAAATACAGAGAAAGTCTCAGTAATAACTCTCATGCAGATAAAAGTGTTATTTACAGAATCACAAAATCATTGGGGCTGGAAGGGCTCTGGAGATCACCTAGTCCAAACCCCCTGCCAGAGTAGGATCACCGAGAACAGGCTGCACAGGATCGTGTCCAGGTGGGTTTTGAAAGTCTCCAGAGCGGGAGACTCTATAACCTCTCAAAGCATCATCTTCATTCTTCCACATTCTTCTCAGTGTTATACTTACTCGTTGACTATGCTATACACTATGCTTACTCTTTGACTGTCCTCTGGGCCCAAGTTTGGAAGCCCCAGTCTGGTCAGTGTGGAGGAGGTGTCCAGAACATTCATCGGCATCTGGAGTCTTTCACTGAGAGAAACATGGTGCTGATGGTTTCTTCTTTCTCACTCCTCTTTCCTTCTTTCTCTATCTCCTCACATTTGATTTGTAATTTTGCTAAATTTGTAATTTTGCTAATTTGTAATTTTGTAAATTTGCTTTCAAAATCCTTTTAGACTTTGCTCTTTATTCCACTGTTTGCAGCTCCATATTACACATAAATTTACTATTTATGTGTTAGACAGAGGTGTGTATATCCTTACCCTTAGAATCTGCTTTTTTTTCCAGCTCCAGGTCTGCGCTTGTTTAATTGTGCCTGTTGGTGACTTGTTTATATCTGTGGGGTCTCCTGTGCCCATGGTGTTATCAACCCATGCCTGAACTCCTCTACACCACCTCCTGTGTCTCCAGCTCTCATGACCTCTTTCCTCTCTAGTGCATCATTACGTTATGAGTTGTCACTATGCCATTCTTTATAAAGCTACTGTTTCTTACTGTGACCTGCATAAAATTAGTCTTGTGTCCTGCAAAGAACACAAAAGCAAAGCAAAGTAGCCGTAGCCACCTGGTCATCAGAAAAGTTGCCATTGCAGCTAAACTGAGCTTTGATGAAGTTTCAGAACTGCTTTGGTCCAGTGCTATCCACCCTTTCCCAGGTAAATTTCCTCAGGTAAATGTGTGACCTTCACAGGAGTCTGTCCCCAGCTACGTGGAAGCTGAGCAGGGCAAGAAGGAGGATGAGGAGAGGAAAACCAGTCAATCATAACAGTGGGATGCAGACCAGTGCCTCTGCTTCTTAGTATGATCAGTTGATTCTACAAAACGTCCTGTCAGTTTGTCAGAAACTCTCTAGCAGGTTTTGATCTTCCACTTGCCCTGGCAATGTGAGAGTATAGCAGATGACAGCTGAATTGGGAGTGCTTAAAATTTCTCTCTTCTCTATCCTGATTATTCAAGGAAGCCTTCACTGGAAAGGATGCATCACCTCCCAGACATTTTCCTAAAGCTAAAGAAATCCCAGTGTAATTTCTCAGCTCCAGTTGGGGTTGCTCCTGGGTGTGCTGCCGGGCTTCCTTCAGCAACAGAAACCACCCCACACAAATTGGAATGACAGAAGGAGGCCTGAATGAACAAGGATGGCATCTGACTGAATAATTCAGAGAAGAGACAAGCAAGTGCCTTACCTGCCTCGGTTCCTCTGGAGCATCCCCACAGGCAGCATAACACCACAGATAGTCGAGTGATGTGTGCAGGTATCACCTCTCCTGAAATCAGGGCAAAATTTTTGCAGTGGCAGGACCTGGAGTCTCCCCTCAGCTGACTGAACTTAGCAGTGGCACCCTGGGCACTAGAGGTCAAAAGAGTCATCGTGGCCCTTAGCTTTCTCATCTCTGCCTTTCCCTTTCCTTGCTAACACCAGCTTTTCATAATTTCTTCCTTAAGTAAAAGTGTTAGCAATAACCTTTTCTATATTAGAAAGCAATAATCAAATCAGTCTGCCTTCTTGCTGAAGCAGAACTAATCCATGGCAGTGTTCCCAGCTGTAAACAAAGGTAAACAGATGTGGGACTGTGGTCGTCTCCTTCCCAGCAGGAGGGATTGATAGAAAAACTCCATAAATACTGAAATAGAAATGGGGCATAAAATTCATTTTTAGACAAAAGTGGGAGCCCTTTGCATGCTACTTTTCCAGTTTAGGTGTCTCACTTTATAAAATTAAGAGTAATTTTCTTCTTGGCAAATATTTTAAAACTTCGAGCTCTCCAGAAATACCCTCCCATGTTGGTTTGTTTTCCCCTTGATGTATTTGCTGACTACCTACAATTATGAGGTTTTCTTTCCTAACCATTCCCATTTCCCATACGTAACCCTTTTCCCCTTTCTCCCCTTTCCCTCCACTATGTTTACACCACTCCTTGCTCTGCAAGCTCTCTCAGCTGCACACTAACACCTTTACTGGCTTCTATCCCAAACTTTTGGTCATCAGTTCATCATGTACTTGTTTATGTATTGTCACACTCAGTGTCAAAGTACCAGGCAAGAAATAAATTGAAAAAAACATAATTTCCAGGCAAATCAGCTGCATTCTCAGTTTGTGTCTTATCACTGCATATAGCAATACTATTCCTTATGTACATTGTCATCATCCTTGTCCTTTGCAAATCATTTTAGACACTGAATGAGTGCAGTGGTTTGGCCCTGGCTGGAGGCCAGACTCCCAACGAAGTCACTCTGTCACTCCCCTCTTAGCTGGACAGGGGATAAAATATCTATTGAGAGTGTTTGGAGTCGAGATAAGGACAGGGAGAGATCATTCTGCAGTGGGTGTCATGGGCAAAACAGACTCAACACAGAAGAAAAGAAAGAAAACTCTCTCATTTATTACCCTGCACTACACACACACAGAAACCAGAAAAACACAGAAAACACCCCTCCCTTCTTTGCAGACTTCACTTTATTCATGATGTTTCTCCTCCCCAGGATGGCACAGGGGAAAGCGGGGGAAATAGGGAATGGAGGCCTCAGTCTTCAGTCAGTTCCTCATGAGTTGTTCTTCTTGGTGAGGGTGTATTTCTCACACTCTCTCCCTGTGCCAGTGTGGGGTCCCACCTGCCAGAGACACTCCTCTGCGACCTTCTCCATGTGAGTCCTCTCCCATGGGGCCTCGGCTTATCACCAACTGCCCCAGAGTGGGTCACTGCTATAAACTCATGGAATGTCTCTCAGTCTCTTAGTCCCAGACTGCTGGCCCAAGCCTGGCACTCCACAGAGTCACAAGCCCCCTCAGCAAACCTGCTCCAATGTGGGCCTTTGTCTCTCTGCCTCTTATCTCTCTCCACGGGCTGCAGATGCACTACTGCTACACTCTCAGCACCTCCTCCTCTCCCCCTTCACTGACCTTGGTGTCAGCAAAGTTTCTTTCATCTTCTCACTCCCTTATCTGGTGGCAAAATGTGGCTGTTTGTGTTTGTCTCTCTCTAAAATGTGATTCCCAGAGGTGCTGTGACCGGTGCTGATTGTCCCAGCCGGCCTTGTCAGCAACAGGGTTTGAGAGTTTGGCCTTGGGAGAACAGCCGGGATTTGCTTTGTGGGACCCCTAAGAATCTTCTAGCTGCTTCTTAACGAAATCACATTGGAAAACCATAACAAAGGGCAAAGCAGATCAACCCACCCTTCTGCTATACCTCTGGCCCTGACAAAGTCAGTTAGGGCAGTTTAAAGTGACATCTGCCCTGAAAACCTGACTGGGCAGGGGTGGCACTGGATGCTCCTGGCTGAGAAGGGACAGAGGCTCCAGATCCTCTCTGTAAAATGTGGGTCACCTCTGAGGATTAGCTGGCTGGGGAGCTGGGTTTCCCTCACCTGCACAAGTACTCTGCTTCTTGCTTATTTGGATGTGGGGGTGTGGTCCTGCCAGAGCATCTACTCCTGTGCCTTAGCTGAAAAATCTTGTCAAATTTGGGATGCACCCGCTACAGAGAGTACATTTCAGTGTGTATTTATTTTATAATAAATTTATAGTGTTTAAATTTATAAAAATTTTAAGCAGTGGATTGATTTTATTTTTTTCTAGCTCTGAAATTGGGATCAAGGAGCTCCTGACGAGTGAGGCCAGACCCCAGGAGATCACAGGTTGACCTTCAGGAGGAACTTCTGCTGGAACCCAAGGACTGGGCAAGTAGCTAGAGCACTTAGGCTGCACTGTGTAGTGCCATAACATGGGGTCCTATTTTTTGGTGAGGGAGGAAGTATAACTGCACAGCAAGGCTTGGTAGAAGGGTCAGGAGCTGAGGCTGCTGTTCCATTTATTGAAACGTGACGGATTTGGGCATTTATTGGGGGATGATGAAATAGCAACCAGAAGATCACTCCATCATTTGTCTCCTTTTTAAGATATTCCTTTCAGTGAGGCTTCCTCTTCCAGATGAATGGTGTGGGCTTTCCCTTGCGCAGGAGGGCCAGCGATGGTAGGAGCTGCTTGCAGGCATTATTCCCATGGGGGGCAGGAAGTTGCCGGAGCATGCGGCTGCGCTTTGTGGGGGAATTCACGGAGATGATTTCCAACCACCCAGAGACACATTCTTCTTGTCAGAGGGCATGGAGCTGCGCTTGCACAGAGCTCTGCCTTGTCTGCAGGCATCACTCCTGGCTACCAGTCTGTCCCAAGACTCTTCCCTGTTGCTCCAGCAGTTACAGTGTGTCATAACCCACATGAAGAGCATTAGTGCTACACTTCTGTTAGAGTATTATGGATTATAGCAATCCTGCCCCTTGGGAAATAGTTAAAAATTTCTCCTGTTTCAAATTGGAGTGAATAGTAGAAAGTTGTGTCTATTTCTGTGGAACGCAAATGAAAGGAAATCCGGTTTGGAAATACTCACAGAATGACTAGGTTGGAAACAACCATTAAGATTATTGAATCCAACTATACCTGTCCTCTCCTA
Source organism: Heliornis fulica (assembly GCA_013399135.1). NCBI lineage: Eukaryota > Metazoa > Chordata > Aves > Gruiformes > Heliornithidae > Heliornis > Heliornis fulica. The sequence goes on along the minus strand of VXBZ01010017.1, from coordinate 70,376 downwards.
AACCATATCCCTAAGCACCTCATCTACCTGTCTTTTAAATACACTCAGGGGTGGTGACTCAACCACCTCCCTGGGCAGCCTGTTGCACATCATGACAACAATTTTGTTGAAGAAGATTTTCCTGACATCCAAGCTGAACCTGCCCTGGTGCATCTTGAGGCCATTTCTCCTTGTGCTATCACCTGTCACTTGGCTGAAGAGATCATCGCCCACCTCCTACCTCTCTACCATGCTCAACCTCCTTTCAGGTAGTTGTAGGCAGCAGTAAAGTCTCCCCTCAGCCTCCTCTTCTCCAGACTAAACAACCCCAGTTCCCTCAGCCACTCCTCATAAGGTTTGTTCTCCAGCCCCTTCACCAGCCTGGTTGCCCTTCTCTGAACCTGCTCTAGGACCTCAATGTCCTTCTTATATTGAGGGGCCCAGAATTGAATGCAGTACTCAAGGTGCAATCTCATCAATGCTCTGATCATCTCAGGTTGCTCATTAATTTTTTTCATCTCTTAATGTCAGAACATTAAATAGCATAATGTTTTATAAAATGGGTATATACAATTTTAACATGTGACAGCAGGCAGAATGTGGCCTCATAACTGGTTCTATTTAATCAAAATCTAAGCAAAATGAGGTAGTTGGAACCTCCCCCTTCCAACTCATCCAAGTTTCCTCTCTCCCAAAGTCATTGTTATTATGTTCCTGTAGGAATTTCTTCATTTTCATCATAAAGCACCAAACCTAAAACTAAACAAAATATTTTTCCACCTGTTTTGTTGAGAAACCTTGCCTGGTTTGCATAAACATCCATAGTATACCATATTCTACATTGCATCTCTACAAAGCTGATGAAGATGCTGTCTCTGCAGTAGACATTCCCTCTCTTGAGTGAATAGTGAGGCTTTTACTTTGGGGTGGGGAAAAAGTAAAAACCAGTTTGATCCTGCACAGAATGACAATGCTTTTTTGTACTCTTGTTGAACTGAAAACCGTTTATTATAGATTGGAAGAAAAGCATCACTCAAATAATTTGATTTTATTTCTATTCTGAGCATCCCTTGCCAAAAGCAAGGCAAATGCTGGGTTTAGGCATGTCTCACAGGTTTCTCTGGGTTACTGTTGACCCTTAACCCATATAACAACATGAAGTTACCTCCTCTAGGGCATGGACCACTTGGAGAACCCAGTTTAACCTCCTGTGTCATGGGAGGTCATTTGCACCCTCATTCCTTGGAGACACCCTTAGCAAGCACCATGAGTCAGGCAGTATCCTGGGATGGAGAAATGCCATCTCCTCTTAATGTTTTCCAGTATCTATAAAGCAGTTTAATGTTTATTGGAACAAAGTCTGGAACATAAGGGTTTCTCCTCCAAGCCAAGTGCCCTCACCAGATGACAACTGATCTGGCTCATTGAATGTTGTAGTCTTTGTGGAAATGGTACCAATTCCAGCAGGAGAAAATGAGGAATATTTACCCCTGAGTGCCCAGAACCGTGCTGATAATGTTAGTCTCCTGAAAGGCTTTGACTCCTCTAGCCCAGTAGACCTGAAACAAGGCTTGGTGTCATCTGTGCCTCTTCAATTTCACTTTATAAGTGCTCCTAGGGACTAGTGGGGGGAGTGGGGAGAGGCAGGAGATTTAAAATGCAGTTGTAATACTACCAATAGTTTGATATACCTGCAGTCCAGAGTGGTTTCTCCTGCTTTTGGAGACAGAGACACAGTGCAGCTCTCACTTTGGTCTACTGGTCTTAGCCTCTTTCCCTCTACATTTTTGCATTGGCTCATGCCTGGATCAGCAATCTCTGATGTACTTAAAGTAAAACAATGAAGAGGACAATAGAAAAAGATCTGCTGCCAGAGAGAAAAATGGGGAGATGGTGATTTAAGGTCCCAGCCCCTCCCATTTCTGATCGCAGGAGAGAAAGCGAAGAGGAGAGCTTCAGCTTGGGGAGGCAGACCACAGTGCTGGTGTTGGAGGAGAACGGCTCACTGGAACAAGACTGATGACTAATGACTGGTTTTAAGTGCTGAAGTTATGTGTCAATGGTGCTCAGTGCACACTGATAAAATTCCAGAGAGGGGACTTGCCTCATCATGTGCCCTTTCTTTAAGTTAGTGTCTTGTGGCATCTGTGGGCCGAGGGATAAATGATTTGTTTGTATTAATAAAAGCCTAATATAGGACTGTGGATTTACATGCTGCTTTGCAAACTTAGCCATTTTCTTTACCCCAAAGAGTTTATACGCCTAAGTCTTTCATAGCAAATCCATTGAATTAACTCGATTAATTATTTGGAGGGGAACAATGGTGAGATGGGACTCATCTAACCCTGACCTTAGAAGTGAATTTACAGATGCATGAGGTGAATTTGAAGCAATATGCTCTTATTTCCTTTAGTACCTGGCTAAAAACATGACTTTTTTTTTGTTTTCTTACTTCTGTCATCATTTGTGTCTTCTGCCAGAAACATGCAAAACAGTGCTGTTCCCTAGAGCTGACCTCTGCTGTGTCAGACCAGTACATCAAGTTAATAATTTTTTTCAGCACACAGAAATGCCCTTTTTTGTCTGCTTCCTTGTTATTAGTATCACACCTAAGAGACACATCTGCTGCTCACTCAGTTTCCCTCCTAGACTTGCACCACCTCCTCGTTCTGATCTGGACCAAGAACCTGAGCAGGAGGAACGTCTCCAACACCTCCATGTGCTCAGCCCTTGTATGTTGTCTGTCTGTGGCTTCTGGTGGTGGAGGGAAACCAGGGAGCTGAGGTGGGTCTTGACTTTTCCCCACTGCAGTCCTGGCCATGCATCCCTGAGGATGCAGAAGGTGCTGGATGGGAGGTGGAGCAAGCAGGAGCTCATCCAGTCTTCAGCCCTTGTCTCCTGCCTTCCCATCTGCTCTGTGGACTCTCCTGCCAGCTGCAAAGAAGTGTGGATTTCTCCCCTCCATCCCTGCTGGCCAGCAGTACTGGAGGTAGGTAATTTTTGTCTAAGCACCATGCCAAACCATTGCTGGGACCAAGCAGGGAGGAGGGAACCTAGCAGGACAGAATTTTTCCATCCTCAAGGACCCAGGAAAGCAAAGACCTGGCACTGACTGAGCTTAAGGCAGTGATTTTTCAGCTTCATCTGGTTGCTGCCCCATGCTACCTCTTGCTTGGATCATGCAAAGGGAAAGGGATTTTTTTTAATTTACTCTTTATTGGATATGGATGTCCTCAGCAACATTGAGCTAGTGAGATTCCTGGGTCTGAGCAGCCATGCTGTAATGAACCTGGACTTGGCTTCACTGCTTGTAAAGGCCTTTCCTCTCCCTTAAATAGAGAGGAAGGGATTTGTGTCAAGTTAAGTGAAAGACATATTAACTTGGACTCACCTTTGTAGCAAACTGCTCTCAAATTTGAGTCATGTTCAGATCCAGAGGCTAACTTTGTAGCTGAAGCCCACCTGTAGCATTAATGGAAGTGTTTCATTTAAAGCAGCATGGAACTGGCTGGCAATGCTCAGGAGAAACATCTCGTGCTGTTAGCAGGCACTGGTCCTGCTGGGAAAGGGGTAAATGAATGCTGCCAGCTCTGGGAGGCAGAGAACTCATTACTTCCCTGGAGTAGGGAAGGAATAGAGAAGGCGAGGTGGCAGCTAGGCAGAGAAAAAACTCTTGTCTGTGGACCCCGAGCTGCTCTTGACTTAGCGGTGTGTATGCAGGGGTGGGATGATGAGGATAGACACTGAAGAGGGCTGACCACCACCACCTCCCTCCAGCCAGTGTTTGGTTGTATATCCAGAGCTGGTGCTGGAAAGATGGATTGAGTCTAGTGTGTGCTCAGCTAGCACAGATAGATGCCCAGGTGCGCGTGAGGTCTGTGGGACCCCTGCGATGGATGTGTTCCCACTCACCTAATGCACAGTGTTACCAGGCTTGCCTGGTCCTGAAATGATGTAAGTTGCAGCATGATGCCATGAGTGGCAGCAGCAAAAGCTCAGTTCTTGTCTTCTCCTGGTGTGGCCCTTGACTTGAGTTTGAAGCAAAAATGTAGCACAGATCTGGACTTTTTTTTAATTATTAATTCTGTCACCGTAAAAAATTTGATACCATTGTGATTTATATAAATTGGGAGCTACAGCTTCTTGGCATACTTTCTTTTCTCTCTTAATGGATTTTAGAGCTTCATTACAACCAAAAAGAAAGAAAAAGAGAGGCAGGTGTTAATTTAGGGGGCAAAGAGGTCACCAGGAAACCTGACTGTACATCTACCTGGCATCTTTTCTGTGTTCAGGGAGTTTCTGCAACCAAAGGAGTGGCTAAAGCAAGTTTGCCCAGAGCTGCTGTTTGTTTGCTTGTGAAAGGCAAGGACCGACTGCAGAGTTATGGGTCAGGAACTCCAAAATGCCGAGTATTTCTCTGGCATGGACTGTCTCACCAGGCACATGATTCCTTCCTGAGCACAGCAAGCATCAGCTCCAAACCCTCTGGGGTTCTGTCTAACAGCTGCCCCGTGTGCAAGGGGTGATGATGGATCAAATAACGCCTGAGTGTTGGTGGTGATATTTGCTCGCACAGTTGTGTTTATCCAAGTTTATACCTTGTTCATAACCTCCTTGATTCCTTCGATGTGTGAGAACAAAGAGGGACTGTGCTTCCAAAATGACTCGAGGCTCTCTGTAGTCTAATGCTGGACTGTCTCTCTCGTTGGCAAAGAGGTTACCCTTGCTATGCAGTCAAAAATTGATCCAGAGGGAAGCATTTACCCCACTTTGACTGTTCGGTATCTGGTCCCTAGACTATATGATTGATATACGGCACACTGTATATTTTATTAGGTGAAAAAGTGCCCACTGAGGCATAGTATCATTTCCAAGGGTGACCTTGTGACAGCGGGCAGCAGCAGCACACATAAAAATGATAAAAGCCTGGCTAAAATCCCTGGCTGCTTAGGTTGAAAAGATGATTCAGAACCTGTTGATAGATGGGTTAGATTAGCAGATACACGTAGGCTAAAAGGTTGACTCTTTTTTATAAAAAAAACCCAGGCAAATCAGGAAGAGAACTGAATGCAGATGAGCACACAGAAAATCAGGAAATAGGCAAATGCAACAGATGAGATGAGGAAGAGAGAAGTGTGGTTTGCTTTTATAAAAGCAAGGGCACTTTGGGAGGAAATATAGCCACACTGAGGTGTTGCCGTGCTGGTTTGAGCTACAGAGGGACACGGGAACATAGACAGTGCTGAATAAACTGCACATGGGTCTCTCTATTGCTGTGAAGCTCACTCTGTGTCTTCACTTGGTTATTTGTGGTGTGTGTTTGTTGTGAGTTCTGTCAGTGTAGATAAATTATCACATTGATTTTTCTTTCTCACTTTTTTTTTTGAGGCAATAGGGAAGGTTTCTGTATATTATATATAAAGCAGAGTGGCTGTTAACAACCTGCTGTGTTTAGTTTCCCACTATATGGGAGGGATGCCCAAAACAGAACTTGGAAACTAAACCCCTTCAGCTGGAGCTGGGGGTCTGCATCTGGATTTGACATTCAGGACATTTCTAGTCCCCAATACAGGTATAAAAAGTGGAATACTGGTTCTCCAGGACTGTGTCGTGATCGCAGCTCAAGACAAAGAAAGTCATAAACTAATAAAATGAGTGATTGATGTGATCGTGGTGAATGTAATGGATCTGATTGGGTTTTGAGCTGTCATTGCAGTAGGACTATAGAATTAATGCTTTTTGTTCAGCACTGTATAGGTTTTCATGTCCTACTCTGGCAAGACAGAGATATTAAAGGTGAACAACTGAGAAAAGGGCTTGAAGCAGTCAAGGGAAGAGAGAAGAGATTAATATTTCTGCTCAGAAGCTGAAAGATGAAAGGGAGAGTTGTGCCCGTGACAAACATTACCTTGAGTCACTCACCACTTATAAATGGGTTTGCTGACCAGAGTGCATCATTTCTCACCGGAGAAATGTGGCTCAGACAGGAAACTAGTGACCTGGAGTTTGTTACCTGAGTTTCCTTGAGTTACTTTTCAAGCCAGTGGGATGTACGAGCAGGTTGGGAAACAACCTGCTAGTACATCCCACTGGCCTTAGCCTGTAAAATGTTCTTTAGAGGGTACAGAAAGTAGTGGAAGGACATGATCCTCACCGGAAGTGTTTGTTTATTATTATTTACATTTCCAATCTTCAACATCTAATCATTCTCTCTGAGTTTGTTGTTGACAATAATGTGACTCCTACACAATCTCACTTGCCTTTTCATACACTAGCATGCTCTGAGAAGCAAAAGTGGGTGTCTGAAGCCAAAGAGTGGATCAAAAAAGAAGTATCAGCACATTGTCAGTTGGACTGTGCTGCTCATCAGATCTCCCTGTGGCTGGGCCATGTTGGTTCATTGTAGCTTTGATAGCTTCACTTCCATTGCGCTCCTGCATCTCCTTGTGGTTTTCATTCTCTGCTCTGTGGATACCCACCCATACATCTCATCATAGAACTTGGGGTCGTACCTGCTAATCTAATGACTGGAGAAAGGCCAATCTTGATATTGTCCTCAGCTAACATGAGCCGAGGCCTCTCTGGGGATTATCCTGCCTTGCCTGCTTTTGTGGGCAGCAAAATGATGATGAAAAAGGGGTTAGAAGTGTGATAGGTGCAAGGATGGCAGCAACGAGGAGGGGCTTGCTGCTGGGAAGTTCATGCATCCAGCGCTGCTGTTGCAGCTGCCTTGCACTTGTAGGGCCTAGAGCTGAGGCCAACTCTGTTCCTGATGGCTCAGGAGAGCTGCTGGCTCCAAGGCAGGAGTGTCCGTGGAGTAAAGCTGGGATTTCAGGGGTCATGGGAGGGAAAAGCCTGGGGATGGTGTGACAGTCAAACTCAGCTGTCAGGATAGAAAGAGTAATGATATGATCCTACAAATATTTACTTCAAACTGTTTATAGGGCCACATGTTAGATGTTCTTTATGGTTATTTTAGTAGAATTAATGCTTAGAGGATATTCTGAATGAAAAATATTTCCCATGAGTGAGTCAAATCAAATAAATAAAGTTGCTGCTCTCTATAAAATAACAAAGGTACACTTAATTTTCCTGCTAGGGTGACATCATTTCTGTAGAGATGCTAGCAAAATATCTCAAGTGTGTACAGTGCTTTGAAATGAAAATAAGTAGAATATATGGAGTTTTGAGTGCAATGCAAAAATGACTGTGAAGACTGAAAAGACACATGTATGTTTGGGCTTTGATTTTCACTTCAGTTTTAGGATTATTTGGATTATATACAGCCACCTCAATCAAAAAAGGTACAGAGTATCATTTCCATGTACATATGCCAAGGAGGTTGAGGACAATAAGAATTCAGATACTGAAATGAAAACCATCCCTTAAGAAAACACAGGTTCATTACTAGTACAATTGGTAATACTGTAGTAAAAATGAACTGTTTAATGAATATTCATTATAGATAAGGAAAGGTACTTTATCATACATTTGGAAGTCACAGTGATACTGAAATTCTGTTTTGAAAATGGGTAATGAAAGTGCTAGAGAACCATTTCTGTCATTGAACATCTTAAAATTTACATGGCCAAATAGCTCACACCCAGGAGTTCAGAAAAAAAAAACAGCCAAGACGAGCACACATTGATTGGTTGTGAGCAAACTGTGAAGGACACATCATGGGAGGGTGTGGTGTGCACATAGACCTGCTTGACAGGCATTGGGATTGCATAAGATTATACCAATTGTTTTTAAAGATACTATGAAACCACAGTTAACTAATGGCTGATTTGCTTAGGGTTAAATTTGGTCCAAAAGAATAGAGGTGTAATTAGAAGAGAAGAGAAACAAGATAACAAATGATACCTTTTAATATTGTTATGTTGAAATTTAGACAGCTTTTTGACAGGCTTTGTTTCATGGTGGTAAAGGTTCATGTAAGGTACTTCTCTAAGGTGTTAAACTCGGTGTTACAGAAGATCCTAGTTAAAGGTTAGCAGTGGGTAAACTAAATGCAGAACACACTAAATGGATTAAAACCAGCTCAATGATAAATCTCAAATAGTAATTGCAAATGGGGAATCATCTTGCAAAAGAAGCGTATCCCACAAGGGTTCCCCTGGGGTCTCGGCTCAATTCCTTTCATCTTCCACAGTCTTTCCAAAGAACGTATAAAATCATTGCTAATAAAGTTTGCGGATGACATAAAGGTGAAAAATAATAAGGATAGTTTAGTTCTACAGGCTGAACTGAATTTCTTGATAAGGCTGGACTTTTCCGAGTGAAATCCTCTTTGATGCAGCCAGATTCAAGGTCATGCATCTAGAAGTGGAGAATTTAGGTCACGCTTACAGGATTAGGGGCTGCTTCCCAGTAGATAGCAACTGTGAAGAAGACACATGGTAGATAAACCACCAGCCCCTCCTGGGATATTCTTGTGGAAAGCTGCCTTTGAATGTGTGCTGGGAAAATAAAGAGCCCCATTCCCTTTTCTGTAGCACCACATGTAGGACCAGCAAGGCAGTTCTTGGAAGTCTCTGAACAGCAACATCTCCAGGAAAATTTGGAGAAAGCTGGAGGCATTTTCAAAGAAAAAGTAAACTTGAATTACAACCAGTTACTGTGTTTCTTAGTTCATATTTTTGCTCCATGTATTTAATGTAACTCTTGGGCAAAGGAGGAGGATGGAAATTAATCTCAGGTTTAACACTGCTAGTTGCTTTATTGCTCAGCAGTGGATAAATACAATCCCTATCTCTAATTCTAAGTAAGCCTGCATGACTGTACGCACAATTATTCTTTTTACCTCCACGGTCTGTCTGTAATACCTACTTCTCCTTCTCTTTCATAAGACTGGGCCCAGATGTTGCTCGCTGCTGCAGAGTAGCTGAAAGTCCAAACCCTCCTGACTAACCGGCAGGAGTTTCAATGCCTGTCACAACCTGCCGAGGAGGTTTGCTTCAGGGAGTTGCTACTAGATCATAAGAGCTAGAGATGGCACAGAAAGACAAAGGATGCAACAACCAGCTGAGTAGCAGAGACCTCCATGGCTGTAGCGATCTTCTGAACGTTGTGATGGCGCAGTGGAAACTACACAATTATTGTCACTTTGGCGTTTTGGTACATATGGCCTGAGGCCAGCATAGTTTAGGAATAAACCAGGAAAAACCTGAGCTACAGTTAAACCTGAGTGTCCTTGTAACCCACAGATGACTTCTGATGCTGTCTCAACAGGGTTAGATGTCTGGTTTAACCGCAACTTACCCAGTACAGCAACAGTATCACTGGTGATACTAAGCCCTGGAAAAATTTGCCCTGTATGCTATGCTAAAGTGGAAAGCAAGAGAAGGAGTGGCAATTATGGTGACATAGGGGGGTGGGGAAGTGGCACAAATGGGACAGGGTCCATATGTCCCTTAGGAAGAAGATGAATAAAAGGATAGTTATTAAAAGTATAATAGAATAAAGTATAATATAAAAAGTATAAGATAATAAAGAATGGCCCAGATGTAAGGTAGCATTTCTGTTTTCCCTGTTTCAAGAAGTAAGGCTGATAAGACTAAGGAGGTAGAATCCAGTACTGTAAAAATAAAATACTTCCTCTGCCTGCTTATAGTTAAACTACAGAGCAGATTGCCACAGGTTGATACTGAAATACTTTATTAAGCCAGTATGTTTGAATTATATTATGCTAATTAATGTAGCATGTGATGCATTCTCTTGATATCCTTATGTCTGCCTATCAAGAATACCCGAAGTGGTCATAACAACCATTGTTGAAGGTGTTGAGGGACAGATAGATCTCTTAAGCCCACCGCTTCAGGGCTTAAACTAATCTTCAGCTACCAGAGATGTGTTGGGGACAGAACATGGCTTGGAGGAAAGCTGCAGTGGGAGTAAGGTGCGGGTATGTCCAGAGCCAAAGCATGGGATTATTTCACCTCTGTTCTCGTTTGGTGTCCTCACTTTACAGCTCCAGACTTGCCTTGCTGGTTTTGCTGCTTTGTGTGGCATAAAGCAGCAGAGTGCTTCCAGTTTTGACAACATGCTACTGATCTACACCATGCTTGGCCTAGTCACGAGTGCATCAATGCAGTGATTATCCCTGCTCTGCCAGTCAGACATATTAGTCCTTTTCCCCAGTACTCCAGGAGAGTTTACTGTGGGGAAATGTCTCAGTTTTTCCATCTAAAACCCCAACTCCTCTACCTGAGATCCAGGAAAAAAAAGTAAAATTGTTTGCTTCTGGTTTTGCTTTTTGTGGTGGTTTTGGTTGTGGGGGGGGTTTATTATTATTTGTTGGGGTTTTGTTTGTTTTAAGCTGAGATTGAATAGGTATCCTGTGAGCAACCATGCAGAGAATTTTGGTCCTGCTGAGTGAGTCTCACTCTTCAGGTACTCACTTGCAATTTGTGAGCGCTTCTGAATACCTTCTGTCTTGTGAGCTCTCCCTTCTCTGGAAGATGTTTGTTTGATTCCTTGCATTGTGCAAATATTCTCGCAGGTGGTAGGCGTGCTGCAGATAAACCTTTTGATCCTTTGGAATCACCAGCCTCTCGTAATCTTGTTTTCCAGCTTTGTAAATGTTACCCACACACGTACAGCTGCTTGTTGCTCTCAGATCTTCCCTGTTACTTCTTCAGTTTCAAACAGCATCTTCTTCCCTGTCAACACGCTGCATCACGTTTCCCCAAGAAAGAGAGAGCCTCCCCGAAATGATCACTAGATGGCTACACCACCGCACAGGATTTCACAGCTCTCTTTTTCCAGACCTACCTTCAAAACCATTTCTCACGGCCCTCTAGTTTGCAATATCTTTGGTCTGAATTGCATTTCAGCCTCAAAATGCAATTTCCATATCTTCAATTTTCTTCTCAGTGTGTTGCAATATAATTCCGCACCGTTCAAATTTACGGTACAAAGAAGTCGCTGAGGCTTAAACGGTGTCTAACCTCTGAGGCATCTGGTATTGTCCACCACTGGAACCAGGCTCCCGGACTGCATGCACCACTGGTTTGATCCAATAGAGCAACTCCTGTCTTCCTGGAGTCTCTGCAGAAAAGCTTTGGAGTCAATTGGGCAAGACCTGGTGTGTCTATTGACCTGGCTCTGGCTGAGCAGCTCTGAAAACCCTGAAGCTGGAGGGAGGTGTGCAGCTTTACAGGGACTGAAGGAAATTTCTGAAGGAGGGAAGACAAACCTTCTCCCTCTTTGCCTATTGTAAGATAGAGGAGACTTTAGGAGAAAGAAGTGGTAAATATCAGAGAAGTGTTTACCTTCCTTACTACCTTTTTTTCTGTCTCTCATTCATATCACAGACTAATGCAAATGTTAAACTTCCCTAGACAAGTAATTTCTTGCAATAGTTGACAGGAGGGACCTAAAAAAGGCACGCCAGGATTAATTATTGACATGTGTGTTGTGTTCAGATCCATGCAGAATAGAAACACATTCCTCCTCCACTGAAAGTCCCTGTGTGTGCCCTTACACAAATCCTCCCACGTTTTCGTGAGTAGTTACAATAATGACATTTATGTAATTTCACTAGGTGTTTATAGCTGCACAGTCTGAATGTGAATCTGGATATAAATAATATGATCATCGTCTTCTGTGAGCTAGAGAAATGTTATCTGTGTTTTACAGGGAGGGAATTGAGGTAAATGGGGAGAAGTGAAGTGAGTAACTGCTTTCACTTGCAACCCATGGCACTCTGTTCTACTCCTGGGTGGTGTAGGATGCTGGTGGTCAGTCAGCCTTGGGGTCTCACCCTCCAGGTAGAGGGCAAGCACTGAGAGCTACGCTGACATGGTGGCAGCAAACCAAGAGGGAGACCATTTCCCAGAGCGGGAGACTCCAGTGAAGAGACCTGCTTTGAGTGAAAGATAACACCTGAATAAGGAATAAGGTGTCAAGTTTTTTTGATGGTGCAATCCCAAGGGGTGCAAGACTAGAAGTCTTTAAGTTGGTTGTGTGCTGGTGCTTCTGGGCTCATGATGCGAAAAGCAGGGCCATAGATATCTTCATCTGTTGGTGCATTTTCAAAGGGAGTCCAAGAAGGAGGAAATGCATCAGAAAAGAACTAGAGGAGCACAGGTTGAATCTCAGCCACATGGCCATTTGGAGCTGGGGAGGGGAGCTAGTGCTCCTCTCTACTGACCTGGCTGGGTACCGCAGCAGTGGTGGCTGCTCACCAGTAGTCCTGGAGACACACACTTGCTCACAAGAAGCAAAACAAACCTGGATGATTTACTTGTGAATTCCCCAGGGGAAACAAGGCTCCCCATTTGGCAAAGATTCAGCCTGTTGTAAAAGGGAAATTGGAAAACCAGAATCTCTCTGTAAGTGCAGAGATGAGCTCTGCACAGTGGATTCAGAAAGAGCATCCCAGTTGTTCGCTCCAGGCAGGCTGGCTGGAGCCAGGGATGCACTTCCCTTGGCTCTAAAAGGTATTCCGACCATTTCAGTGGTGAGATGAGTTGGAAGGATGGCTTCAAGCTGGCATGGGCTGATTTGCACATGGAGCTTCAGAAAAATATGGAAGCCCAGTATGGCTGGTGTAATTGTGTCAGATATACAAGCATGTGTATGAGAGTTCCTGGGAAGCTTTGCAAGTTTGACTGCCAGGCGAAACCAATATTAATTTCAGATGGTAATCTGCAGTGACAACAGTCTGTTTGCAGAGCTGCTTTGCAGGTTTGCAGTCTGTACCACTGAAATTTAGAGGTACAGCAAGGTATTGACTGAAGCCTGTATCTCCAATGCGGCCATCTCAGCAAAACTCTGAATGTCAGGATCAACATCACCGCAATCATTTTAATTTGTCAGCACAAAGCCATGAATCAGAGGTAGCTAATGAGAGAAACCAGCTAATAGCAGGCAGGATTATGACAGAATTGTGCAGACTGCTTTAGGCAGTGGTGTGTAGTTTTGTAAACGGAGCTGGTGCTTGTTCGGAGGGAAAGGGTTTAAAGTGGTTCCTTCCAAATCCTCCACCAACCTGTCATAGAAGTGTGAGTGCGTTGGTGGTACGGACAGCTCCTTGGCTTTCACCTCTTCTTTAGGTTTCTGCTACAATCCTGTAGCATCTGTGAGGCTGCTCAGTCAACAGGTCGCATGAAAATCCCACACGCCATTATGCAAGTAGCAAGCATCCCTAATGTTGGGCGCTGCATGGGTGTCCCAGGAGGCTGGTGGTGGCTGCAGAGCCTCTCACTTCTTGCACCAAGGAGGTAGCAAAGACAAGCAAAGCTCTGAGATTGCTAAAGCATCTTATATAACACTGTCCTCTGCTCCGCAGCACCCCCAGTCTCTTAGAGGCTTCTTTTTCATAAGTGGATGAATAGTTTTTGCTTTATCCAAGAGCAGAGGAGAAAATAATGTGGGCTGGGAGCATGGCCCAAAGTGTTAATAACCCCTTGTTGCCCCTCTAGGGATGCTGTACACTGAGCTTTTCCCAGCAACTGTGCCCATTCACAGTTCACAGGATATGCCCGATCTCACAAACCATTTTGCTGAGAGGTGTGGACCACAAAAGGAGATGCCAGTCATCTAAGCAGGAGCACATTTGTCACTGCAGCTCTAAAATTGACCTTCCCTCCTGGAATAAACAGTTCTGAGGAGGAGAAAGACAGGTGCTCATGCCCTTGCGATGTGGCTGCCCCTGTCCCAGCTCAGAGGCTGGGCAATGCACCAAAAACCTCTGGAAAAAACCCCATACCACTAAATTAGTTTATATTCTCTGTTCCACCCCAGATCTGCCTGTGGATTTCTTATAGCAGCAACCTGGCCTCAAAAACTGCCAATGTAGAGCACAGTGTTTCATGTACTGCACACCAGACAATTATTGCGAGAAGACTGTTTTGTATTAGAGGAGTTACAGAAATGTTGCCTCAGCAGTCACCTTTCTAGCCAGAAGGGGCTACCTTTCTGGTACCAGTGCTAGTCTTTTCTGTCCAAATCCCAGGGACTTGTATCACTGGGGATTAACTTTATTCAGCCTCTATTTTCGAGATTATCAAGAAAGTTACTGACAAAATTAAATAATTTTCCTTTTTTTTTTTTTTAAATCAGATGAAGCAAGCACTGACTGAATTAGATGGTCACAAACATGACATGCAGATTTCCCTGTGATTGTGCTTAAACCCCAGTTGAAAGAGAGACTTTTTGGAATCATAAAATACTTTTATCTGCAGGATTGAAATTGGGTTAGCAATTTCCTCAAAGAACAGAAGAAAACTGACTGCTCTGGGTCATGCAAGTGTGCTTGCATGCCTTTGAAGTAGTCTTTTTAGAATTAATGTCCCAATGCACAGTTAAACTTGCTGGTTTTTTTTTTTTTCCTGACACTGAGAGGTTTTTGGAGTCAATAAGGTTATTTTTCATCCCTTTGGATAACCAGAGGATGGTGATGGGAGCCGACAAGTGTGCAGATCTCCACCAGCACTAGGTAGTTAGTTTCAGAGGAACAAACCCAAGCGCCCGTTCAGACTTTGGTTAAATGTGAGCTTCTCCTGATTCTGGCTACAGTCACTGTCACTGCTGTAGACTTATGTTGTTGTGCTTTCTCTGCTCATTACAATTTTTCAAGAGAAAAAGTCATTCATCAGCTCTGAAATCGGACAAAAACTAATGAGTTGTGTTACTTGAGCCTATTCAGCCCCGATAAAAGTGCTGCAGCTCACTCTGCCCACATGGACCATGATAATGTGTAAAGAAGTGCGAGGTTTTGAGTAATTACAAGCAGAAAATAATTACTGAGCCCCAGCCTTCAAGAGGGAGTGTGGTCAAACAATTTTAACTCTGAACTAGTGGGCAGAGCTCATGGCTCAGTGCTTGGTCCTGCTAATGGCTGTAGGCATGTAATTTAAAACCCGTATTTTGATTTCTATGTGAAGGGCATTTGCGGTTTCTGGAGGGAATGGGTACTGTGTAAATGTGGCTTTCATGTTCTTTGCTAATTGGAGGTGTGCTCTACTGAATGAGAGAGGAGGATAAGCCTATGAGTATTACAAATAATTCTGGAGGGAACCTGGAAGTGAAAAATACTAAAAATCAAATGGGATTAGCGGTACATGGAGATAATATTTCTTTAAGAGATACATCGTCTGGACCAGAGTACCTTCTTTCAGAGCAATTGTTTTCCTCTTCTGCCCCACTCCAGAATTTCCATGTAGCTTGCTTTGATGCTTGTGATGCCCAGGAATCCCACAAGTCCCTAATGTGCTGATGCTGTTTAGTGCTTAGGTCCCTGCCATCTTACTGCTGTATTGTACTCCACCATCTTTTTTATCTTCACCTGTTGTTTGTCTCTAATATTTGTGTTTCAAACCCTGTGGGTCAACGCCAGCTCGTGTTACGCCCAAGTGCGGTACCTGCTGCTGTGAATTGAGGTCATACTGTGCTGTCATGTAGTTAATTGGTTTTCTGGTCCGTGCTCTGGCAGGTGACGCTGGACCGCTTGGTCCTGTTTGGGCTGCCAATACTCTGATGTGGCATTCCTTTGCTATTCTCATTTTCACCTGCACTGAGATCCAAGTAAGCTGTTAAGCACAACTGAGATGGAGCGGGGGATAGCGTTGTCTGAACACACAGATGCGTTCTGACACCTCCTAATCCTCAAGGCCAGGATGTCAATAAAAATTGGAAACACTGTGGCATCATCATATCTCACCTTCAGTATAATCCTAATGAAGGGTCTGCGGCCTTGGGTACGTGATGGATAAGATTTTATGACTGTGTTCCGTTGCTTTATAATGGTGTATGATGATTGCGCTGTCAATAGCTAGCTATAACCTCTGCCTGCTCTACGGGTCGTTCTGTTCCCTTAACTGCTGCTCTATAGCCCTGAGCCCTACATTTTAAATCTGTGCAAGAAATAATGTGCGTCTGTGAAATTAAGACTTATATTCCCCTCATTATTAATCAGCTCTGCCCTGGCAGCTCCTGATTATGCTCCAGAGAGTATTAGCATGACTGCAGTGCTTGAGATCTATCCCCCTCCTCATCCTTTCCTTGCCCTGATTCCTTTTCTAAGTTTTAGTCTAAGAAAGGCCATTCAGTCAGAAGGTGCCAGGTGTGAAGTGGTGGAGTCAAACAGAAAAAAAAAAAGAATCAGTGAACAATGCATTTATTAGACTATTTCATGCTAAGAGGGCAGGAAGGGTTTGGCTTTTATCAGAGAAGAAAAATTAGAGAGCGGAATGACTAGATCTGAATTCAGATTGAGGTTAGGTAACTACAGAGAGTTTCTTGTTGGTTCCCTCCTCCCCATCCCTCCTCCCAGCTCAGGACAGCCCTTGAAGAAAAATCAACAGATTAAAAAAAAATATGCTTAAACCTAAATCCCGGTCTTAACTTAGGGAAACCCTGGGGAGTCCAGATTTTGCTTTGTGCCTGAGCTTCGCATTTTGTGGCCAGGGTAGAGACAGTTTGGATTTTTTCCCCTGGTTTTCTCCAGCAAACAAAAAGAAACTCAATGAGTCATATAAATGACAGGATCATAACAACATGTCGCCATCTCTGGTGAGATGCCAAGAACCCTGACACCACTAATAGGTCATGGTGGCCCCAGACACCCTCACTGGGGATCCCCATTCACCCTCTGCCACAGGCCTGGGGGCTCAATCTCAGCTTGGGTCAGGTCACACCCATCCAGCCCTGCTCCGTGTCAGACCCTCACTGAGGGCAGCTCATCTCCAGGGTGGCCTCAGTTGCTTTCTCCTCAACAGGCCTTGGGCACACAGTACTGCAGGGGCCAAGTCCAGACCTGTCTCCAGCCCTGTGTTCTGCTGCTCTTGGGTGGACCCTGGCCAGACCCCAGACCCAGCTCAGCCCCAGGTGTACTGGGGCTGTCATTGGAGCTTGTCACCTGCCCCCAGCTCTTCCCACCCACCTCAGACCCCAGGGGCTGGCACCCCATCAGCGAGGGCATGGCCCACAATGGGGTCACCCTGGCATAAAAAGTCAAAACAAAGGGGAATGAAGAGTGTTGTGAACATAAAACTGCATGACTGACTTGGAGAGGTTGCTGTCTAGTTTAATCTTGCATCAGACTTCTTATGGACTCTCTGATAGTTAAAAATTACTGTAAAATCTGGGTTTTTCTTTCTACTAGAAATAGTAAATAATGGGGAAAAGCCTGCAATTTTTAAAACTGAAGCCATTCATTCTTTAAGCTCAAAATAAAGATGGATTAATTGTACATCTTTCAGAAGTATATCACAAGTTTGCAAGTGGAAACTTCAAGTTTTTCCTGGTTTTCTTATTCTTCCTTGTTTCATTTTCCTTGGGGGCAGGGAGAAGTGAGGAAAGATGAATTATAATGAAAGGTTTGGGTTGGGAAGCGGGTGGGAGAGCATTGCTACTACTACTGCTTCTATTGTTTTACTGTATCTTTCCTAAATTTTTAATGAAAAATGACCACTCCCTGTACTTGTTCAAAATAGAATCCAGGTTATACTAAAACACGTATTTTTCAAAAGCTTTGGTTTTTAAGCAGCTCATTACTGAAAGAAGGAGTTTGCTTGAATAAAGCTATGTTCTTGCATGGTAGGCTTGTAATAGGGGTGAAAAGAGGTATTACCATTTGATGAATTAACATCTTCCAGATGGAGAAATGATCTCTCTGTAAAAGCCACAAAGGTCTTAGAAAATATTAAGAATGTAGCTATTCTAGCCTATATCTCAAGAGGGTTTTTTTGTTAGTCCAAAGGTGGAAATAAAAATGCTGTTTTCAAGGGTGGTTTGTTTGCTGCTAGTTGATGGCTGGTTCTGTCGTTCTGGGTTATAACGCTTTATGGAGGCTCTTGGCTTTTTTTTAGACTTGCTTTCCTTCATCCTTTTATTCTGCTAGCCATAGGTGTATGCTCTGTAGTGAGATGTAGCATTTGTTATTAGTTACATTATTGTTTATATGAAAATATTCTTTGGCACTAGCTGCTATAAAATTTAGGTCCAAGGTCTCCTAGCTCAAGCTCCTACAAGAGTGAACATGTAGAGGATGGGGTGTTCATGCGAAGAGTCCATGATCTGGACAGGTAGGAGAAGGGAAGGGGCTACCTTGAGAGGTGAAGCTCTTGTTGGGAGCCATGATGCAGAGTGGCATCATCAGTGGCCAAATTCCCTTCGAACTGTGCCATTTGGGAGCAGTATATACATCATCCCATGGTGTTTGGCCCACAGCCAGGACTGTCCAATGACCAGATGAAACCTGAACTGACTGAAACGAGCTAAAGTACTTTTCTCTATGGAGTACAAAGCATGTGCTTTAATGTAAAATTTCTGCTACTTCTCATGTATATAATAGCATTCACTTTGATGCTTCTGGGTCACTTCTGTATCATGTGTTCAAGGATAATGCTGTGAGTAACACAAAGCTCTGGGTATAGCAAGTCCAGGTCTCTGTGCTGTGGTGGGAACACTTTACTGCAGTATGGGCACACATCACATGTCCTCGAGGGCTTGTCAAGGGTTTACCTAAACTATCTAAACCATTTCAGCTCCCCAGCAGGTAGAAATGACATTTCAGCAAGAAATATCAGTTAAACTTCAAGTGGCTTCTTGCTTGTCACTGTGTTATTTCTAGAGAGCAGGTCAAGAGGAATGATCAGGTGTGACGAGGGAATAATCCATTTACTTCTGCTAAAATATGCCTTACAGAGCGAAAGGGAAATGGGCTCTTCTAAAGATAGGGAAATAGCCTAGCAAAAGAAAGATGGTTTCATAAATACTATTGCTGAAGGAGCAGAAACGGTATTATTGAAAGAATTATTCTTTTGACCTCTAAATAATTCCAAGTCTATAAAAGGCAGACTTTTGTCAATAAATGAATGTCATTAAGACAAATCCATACAGAAAAAAGATCATAAATCAAAAGGAGGAGGGCAGCAATATCAGAGCACAGCTACAAATTACCATTCTGCTCATTTCTGCATTGTTAGCAACCTGCTGATAAATATGAAATGTGCACAAAATGTCTGTAGCTTGTCCATCAGCAAATGGCCCAGCATCTGAAAATAGCTGGAGCAAGTGGCACTAGCTGAACACAGACCTGGAAGAAAAGATGCTTTAGGTTGTGTTCCCATCTTACATGAGGACCCCCACAGAGCGCTAACTTATTTCCATTGGACTTACTTTCATTGCACCTTGCTTCGAGGAGCATCCCAGTGAAGGCTTGTGAGGGAGAAATGGCCCAGCCTGTGAGGCATGGTGGTGGTGCTGTGCTTTAAACGTCGCACCAGGAAAGCTACCCCAGTGAACACTTTCAGACTGCTACTCTCATCTTATTTAAGATCTATTGAATAATGTATCATCATGTGCATAGCATTCCCTCTCAGTGGGGAAAACAAAAATTTGTTTTTCTAGGGGAAAGTGGGGTCTACAGAGGCATTATCAGAGAAAGAAAGTGAACTGGAGGATGTCCCAAGAGGAGGGGAAGACATGGCAATGGTGTGCAAAGCTCATGGAATAGGGAGGGAGGAGGGAGAGTAGAAAATCTCTGATTAAGTCATCAAATTCAAATGTCCAGCCTAGGCTAAGTAGGCACAGTGGGCTGGTGGGGTTGCAGTAGGCATTTTCCACAGTTGACAGAGAGAGGGAGAGATACCTCAAAATGTGTCTGGTCCTCTCTGGCATCCAAACCCATGTAACACACTGAAGTTGACTTAACTGAGACAATGGCTAGTGCTGGTTCATGTCCTGGACCTCCTGGCCTGAGCATCCTGACCTCCGTTATGTCCCAATTCTCCTTCTGGACTTGTGTGGAAGGGCTGGCCCAAGCATGGGGCAGGGGGAAAGGGGACCCATCCAGGGACAGCTTGGTAAGGGAAGAGGTGGGACATGTTCATGGGCAAATAGTATATGAAAAGGTGAGGGCCAAGGAAGAAAGGGACATGTGTGATGCAAGGCCTGAGGGTCAGTGTTTGAGGGGCACAGAAGTGGCAGAGGATGGGGACATGAGAAAAATGTGTCCAAGAAGATTAAATTCACTTTAGCTTGCAAAGAGCTTGGCCTACAGAAAAATATGACTTTCTCCTATCCTGCAAGCCTGCCAGATAACATTTGTCAAATGATTTGGGTCCAGAGCATAACAGAAAAATAAAGATATTATCATCTTCCATTATTAAATCCTGATTGAGGATTTCTTAAACACAGTCATTTCAGAGGAATGTGTTATTTTTTCCCTTGACATGTGAGATAGTGAAAAAGTAGGACTTTCTCCTCCGAGTTTAGATTGTGGTTTGTCACTGATTAGAGGAACCAGAACTTCTCTGCGCTCGGTGGCTCTGAGCCATCTTCATGAAGCTGCAGTAAACACACTCTGACAGTAGGAATTAATGTTATAATCATATCAGGACTGTGAACCATAACTTGTTGATGAAGTTGTGAGAAGTGCACTTACCAGATATAGAATGTATGCAGAGCATTTGATGCATTAAATGTCAGATCCCTACAGCCTACATTCCAGAAATAAAAAAGGATAATTAATTTCCATACATCTTGGCACACTCTATTAGAACAGTGACAGCAGAAGCAAATGCTGTTACAAGTGGTTGCTGAAAAACTCTATTGAATTTGGGGAATGAGAGCTGCAATTCAGGGTCAGTCTGGAAGTTCATCTCACTCAGTATCTTCTCTCCATAATGGCTAGCAGCAGAGGTTTAAGGAAAACATTTAAGTGAGGGAGCACAGGGCGATATTTTCCCTGATTTTGTTTTTGCTACCTCCCAGCAGTTCACAGTTCATGGACTTCATGTATTTTCATCATGTGTTTAAGAGCCCTTGTTGAACCTATTTTTTATTTGTCTAACCATTTTATTTTTAACCCAGTTTTATTTTTCACATCAGCAATGTCTCAGATCAGTGAGTTTCACAGCTTATGTATACATGTGTGAAAGAGCAATGCCTCGTGTCTCTTTTTAAACCTGGCACCTGATAATTTCCCCAGTTTCCTCCTACTTCTTTCATTGCAATATATTATGAAATTGAATAACAATCCCTTGTTCACCTTCTCCAGGCTGCTCAGTAAGACCCTGAGTTAGTTTCCAGTTTGAGAAGCTCTACTCCATATATCACATCCCCTCCTCTGTCTCATCACAGCACAGCCTTTCAGTACGTCATGTGGTAGGCAAGGAATAGCTGAACTTCAAAGCTGTTTCTTCCCAGAACCGCTTGCCGTCTCATAGCTAGCAGCCATTCCCACTCACACCAGTGTTTCCCTTCCCACACCTATTATGGTTATCTTCATCCTACCTGGTACTGCATCTACCATTCAAGACAAGCCGTTTCATTTGGGAGCTCCTTATCCTTCACTTGAGTCCTTTTGAACTAGAGGAGAATTTTCCCCCTTTTTAGACACTCCTGGAAGATCCTTTTAGAGCGTGGGCAAACTCAGAGCCAGTGTTTGATAAACAAGGTGCTTGTTCTGCTTTCTCATTTCAGCCTCTGGAGAGGAATGAAGTCAGTCAGCACAGTTATGCTAACCTGCCTTGGGGGAGACATCCTCTTTCACAGAGAAGAGGGAGGAATTCCAACAAGACATACAGACTTCAGTAAAACACAATGAAGATCTAAACGTCTAGAAACATGTCTGGCTCAGCAAGTTCCTTGTGGAACAGACTACAGTTCCCTGTAGTCTTCTCGAGGTCCTGGCTTTTGACCAGTGTTGGAGATAATGTACTATGTTAAATGGACTTTTGGTCTGACCTATGGCAGCTGCCTTTACTCTTAAGACATGGGCAGATCATCTGAATATTTTTGAGCACAAAACAGGCCACTGGCACAGGGGTGGATGCAGCACTGCTCCCAGTACAGATGAGGAGTAGGGCTAGGAAGGGAGGGAGGGCAAGTGCCAAGGACTTTCAGTCCTCTAGCAAAGCTGCGTTAGCAAGCAAAACACATGACTATGACAGATTTCCTGCTGAGACATTCACAGGTGGTTTTTGGTCTTCAGTGATCTCTAGCCTTCTCCAAGCACCACTTGGGTGCCTCCCCTTTGAGGCCTGAGCAGTTTCTTCTCTTGTATTTGTGGCTCACCTAAAGGAGAGGGGGCCTGGTTTAACCTCAGGGTGGTGCTGCAGGACTCACTGGTAATCTGCTTTGGAAAAATCTTGTCCTCGCTTCCCTTCACTCTTTGGTAAAGGTACATAAGCCTGCTTGAGCTGGAAAACCTGAATAATTCATACTAAATTGCATGAAATCTCTTTTCTCTGATGTAGTCAGAGTCTGAAGTTCTTGGAGGAGAGATGCCCTGCAACCTATGGAGAAGATCATGGTGAAGCAGGTTGTCCCCCTGCAGCCCATGGAAGATGAAGGGGAGCAGAGATCCCACCTGCAGCCCATGGAAAGGCCCCACATTGGAGCAGGTAGAGACATATGAAAGACGCTGTGACTTGTGTTAGAGCAAGCTCCTGGTGGGACCTCCAGCCCATGGAGAGAGAGGCCTACACTGGAGTAGGTTTGCTTGGAGGACTTTTGACTCCATGGGAGACCAGGCTGGAGCAGTCAGGACCTGAAGGACTGCACCCCATAGAAGTGACCCACACTGGGGCAGTTGATGAAGAGCTGAAGCTCTTTTCACACTGGAGAAGTTTGTAGAGGACAGTCTCCTGTGGGTGGGATACCACCCTGGAGCAGGGGAAGAATGTGAGGAATGCCCCCCCCCCCCCCCCCCTCCAGGTAGAGAAAAACTCATCAGGAACTGACCGAAATCCCATTCTCCATATCCCACTGTGACACCTCGGGAAGGGCGGAGGAAGGGAGAGAAATAATGAATAAGGTTAAGTCCACAAAGAAGGGAGGGGTGGGGGGTGGTGTTTTAAGAGCTGTTTGTACTTCTCATTATCTGACTCTGGTTTCTATGTGTTTGTAGTGTAATAAATAAGAGAGTTTTCTTGCCTTTCTTCTGTGTTGAGTCTCTTTTGCCTGTGACGCTAATTGCAGAATGATCTCTCCCTGTCCTTATCTTGACTCCAAAGCCTCTCAACATGTATTTTCTCTCCTGTCCAATTGAGAGGGGTGTGATAGAGTGACTTTGGTGGGAGTCTGGCCTTCAGACAGGATCAAACCACCACACTAGGCAAGAGTTTAAAAGTTTGGGATCTTTTAGAAGGACAGGGTAAGAGATTTGGGGTTGCTCAGCCTGGAGAAGAGAAGGCTCTGGGGACAGACCTTGTTGCAGCCTTCCAGTATTTAGGGCCTACACGACAGCTGGAGAGAGGCTTTCTGTAAGGGCGTGGAGTGACAGGACAAGGGGTAATGGATTTAAACTGAAAGAGAGTAGATTTAGTTGAGCTATTAGGAAGAAATTCATTATTGTGAGGGTGGTGAGGCCCTGGCACAGGCTGCCCAGAGAAGCTGTGGCTGCCCCCTCTCTGGCAGTGTTCAAGGCCAGGTTGGATGGGGCTTTGGGAACCCTGGGCTAGTGGAGGGTGTCCCTGCCCAGGGCGGGGTGTCTGTGTGTGTGTAACTATTATTTGAGGTCCCTTTCCAACTCAAACCAGTCTGTGATTCTGTGATTCTTCTGGAACAGTTTTGAAGGCAGGCTTTACCTATCCAGTTCAGGAACATAGAAATATTCCTTGGCTCTAACAATAAATAAATACTACTGATGCCTTTCTAAGCATTTCTTTTACTGTAGCTCTCGTGATTTCAAGAAGTTTGACAAATAGCCTCTGTGTCCCAGTGATGCTATAGCATGGATCTTTTACAGACAGAATTAAAATACAAAGTCATAGTCTACTCTTACTGTTCCAAGTTTTGAGTTGTGGCATTGACTGAATGGTGCCAGAACCCATTTTACTGCATGGGAATAGTTAAATACATGTCTTATTTGAATTGAATGGCAATAAAGAGTCCTGCGATGAATACTCCTGACCTATATCAACATTTAAACTGCATTATGAGGCTAAGGCATTAAAAAAATGAGTGAGGGGAAAAATCTATGCTTACACACATCACAGCATGCATTGGGAAAAAAACCCCAGAGTAATTATTATTTCAGGGTCAGCCTTCTCTGTTTGTTCTGTAAGGGCTAATTTCTAGTGACAAAATTATCTGTTGCTGTTATCAGAATCATTGTAAACTGTGGAAAAGTGGTGAGATTGAGGGGCAGAGAATCAGAAGGGGAAGAGTGAATAATTACTCTGGAGTTAGATTCTCTTTACAAGCATTAGCATTTCAGTGAGTAATCAAACCTCTGAATTGGGTCCTGATCTTTGAAGGCTTTACAACCTGTGTAGGTTTCTGTGGGTGAGCAATCTTCCCGAGGTTGTGTTATGATGTAAATTGCCTCTACAGATAGTGCTCCTCCATGCACATTACATCTTGGGCAGATTTAACCTTTCGGGAATATTCCGCAGCATGAAATGTGCTGAAGCCTGGCAGTGTGCACCTTGTTAGAGTCTTTCCTTGATGATTGCTGATGGAGGTCTTTCTCCTGGTGTCACAAAACATTGTCTCTTTATCACACCTCTGCGGTATAGATTTGAAAGCTATCGACAGAACAAAATGAGAACTTTGCTTGAATCTGTCCTGTTAAGACACTTGGCTTAGAAATGTTAAATTAGTCTGCCTAAATGTTCTGATTTTATTTGTATGTTATGTGGGAACCTCATTCACTTGCAGAAGTTGCAGCACCACCTTGCTTTCCTTGACCTTGAGACTTTGTTTTGGCATGAATTTACCCTTCTAGATTTCTGTGTTTGGCTTTGGGGTTTTTTTAAGCTTACAGGTAACTTATCCCTAAGCTGAAGACACATTTGGGGCACCAGAGAAAACATGGAATTGTTTGAGACACCACATGTATCTTTACAAACTCCTCCTTAGGCTGGTTATCAAAGTTGTTTCTTGCCTTCTTAGAGAGCAGGCACAGCTATGCCATTCTGTTCTGCTTCAGGCCAAACAAGCTGGTACTGGAAATTACTTGTGTATGTGTGTGTGTATGTTCCATTTTTGTTTATGTATATGTTACCGTTGGAGTTTCTAAGATATGTTTTGTGCCAAGAACAAATACACAGAGTGTCATATCCTGATGCAACTTAACTGGGGTCAGGACAGTTGTGCTGGAAATTAATAATCCATTCTATTTCTTTCCATAAGAGAAGACCAAGAGCTTATTCCAGACATGTTTAGTAGATTGAGCAGATATATCAACTGCTGCCCAGTGTTGCTGCATGTTGCTTCTGTTTCATCAGGATGGTGCTCACACCCAGCACGCAAGGCTCTGCCCTGTGCAGAACTGGCCAGGCAGTCCTCACAGTGTGGGTTGCCAGGCTACCTGCCTGAAGCCAGGATTATTTGCCATTAACATCTTTCTAGCTCGAAGAAGCTGCCTTGCAGCTATTCCTGCGCAGGGGACTGATGCCAGGAGGAAAGCCATACAGGTTGACTTCTTCTTAAATGAACTATTGTGCGTGCTTACCTTGGTGGCAGTTTATGTCAATACTGGATTTGAGTAGTGGATTAGAGGGCAAAGGGCATGTAAAAACTCTGTCTCTCAAATGCTTTCTGAGCAGGTGATTGATGAAGTATGAGAGACGGATTGGAAAGCCTGTAAACTGGCTTTTTCTTTTAGTCTTTGTGTACCTCTCTCTGCTGCCTGCAGTGTTCTCATGCCTTTAATGACCTGCATTCTCTGGGTTTTCAGAAACATTTGGACGAAAGATGAAGTCCTGTAAGAAGCAGCTGTGGGACAAACTTAACCATCAGGAAAGAAGCATTAAGTGGGCTGCCTCAGGATTTTTTCTTTTAAATTTTTAATTTTATTCTTTTCTCTTTCCAGCATGCTTGTGCAATGTCCTTCTTCATCTAAGGTGTCCCAAGTTAAATTTTGACATGTTTATCTAACACCCATACAGGTGTTGGCACAAGGCCATTGGAAATGAATAGCTCAGAGCCTCATTTCCATGCTCTCATGACTGAGGACTACTGCTCTTCATCCAGCTCCTCAGCTGTGAGTCTGTAGGTGGATGGCATCATACTGCTCTGTGTTTACATGTAGAGAAAAATTGCTGAACACTTTGGGTTTTTATGTCTGAAAGAGTCAATATGTCTAGCCTGATATTAAAACACGTCTAATGATTTTTGGCACAGATATCTGCAGAAAATATTGAGCATCTATAGTCTGAAAAGCTATCTGTAAGATATTTCAGCCAAAGAACAACTGCACTCCAAATCACAAGACTTCAGGAAGAATGGGTACTTTGGTTGCACTCTGCGTGGGAGGAAACAGTGACTTATTTCTGGAGGGTTTGAGCAGTGACAGCAAATGATGACTTTCCCTACAGGACAAGCCTCTCTCACTGATGAGGACTCCTATTCCCCAAACTCCAGCTGGACTCTGTATCGGAAGTAACCCAGGACTTCTTTTTGCGACAGCCATATTGCAAGTAACATAGCACGAGACTGCTGCCGGACCATACTATAAGCAGCGACAGCAGCTGACTGGCAGAAGACTTCGCCTCTTTTCCCTTCACCACCGTATACAATATGCATTTGCATTTACATTTGCTTATGGGCACAGAGGTTGTTCATCCAGTCAGCAAAGGCAAATCATTCCTCTGAGGCAGGTACCCCTTCCCTGCACTGCTCAAGCTGTTTCCCAGAAAAGTGGAGGGCTGGCTGAGCCCGTGGAAATGCAGGTATCCCGTTAGCACCAGTTCCTACCTAGGAGTACTCAACCTGTCAGTGTGGATGTTCTTGATGTTTTATTTCCCATGTATGATCTGTGTGATCAACTGCACAGCTTCACTTCTCTGTTACCAGGATTTTTACTAATTAACTCGTTTATAGTCTAACTAGTCCCACGCTTACAGTGAAGACATTTTGCCATTAGAATATTTTTAAAAAACTTTTTCGATTATTAGGGATATTTAACTTTATTTGAACAGCTGTAGAACTGACATGACTGGGGTTCAAAAGCGTACATTTAGCATGATGTTGGCCTTCCTTTAATTGCAAATTAGTGTAAATCCAGCCTTCGTAAAGACCCAGAAGCAAGAAGATGTCAAAGACTATTACACTGTGGTGTGTTAGATTGGTGCATGAAACATTCAGTAAAGACTCATTTCAATTATAGGAATGTAATAGACAGCCTGTGCTTTTTTTCAATGACTGGAAGGGGATTTGGAGATGACAGTTAATGCTGTATTCCCTCTCCTATAGCAGGGTTCAAATTTCTTGCGCCACTGTTGGAAGATATATGCACTGCTTTGCTCTGGTTCAAACAGTTCAAAGAATAAAGCCATATAGTGACTTAAAAGGTAAATGTAACTGAGAATGGGGGGTAAATATAGAGAAACAAGTGACGTTGTGTCTGTATTTATACATGTCCCCTGTCTGTTTTGTGTGTGCACTAAAAGAAATAGCAGCATGCTTTGCCAAAGCGAGCAGAGCTACCTAGTTGTGTCTTTTTTTCTTTTCATTTTTTCTTTTTCAGCAAGTACTAGGCTCAAATCAGACCAGATAGATATTTGCCACCTTTAAAACTTGGTGAAGGTGAGATGGAAGGAAAAGGGTGAAGGCCGGAGGCCATGGTAGTGTCCAAAATGTAGTTAAGTTATAGACGCAGCAGACATCTGCGAGATTATTTTTTTTTTAATTTTATTTCACTGATTTGACAAAGCTGTGTATTTGGCGTTTCAGAAAACTTTTTTTTCTCAAGAAAGCTTGGAAAGTTTGGAGTTACGGAGGAAGGCATCCTTTTTCCTGACTAAATATGATATTTTGTATAACTTTTTTATAAAAGCTTAAGAATTCTGAAGTCTCTTCCACAGCTGGCTGAAGGTGTCATAACATTTATGTAAAGAATTAACATCCTCCTTTTTTCTGTGTGATGTAGAAATTTTATTGAAAATTTGTGAGCCTGAATGCCTCTAATTCTTATCTTCATAATCAGCTTGATGGTCTCAGTGTGAACTTGCCTGACTAAAGAGACTGTTTCAAGTGTTTAAATGTAGATCTACTTGAATACTTTTTTCCAAACTTTTTTCTAAGGATGTCTTATTCCAAAAGAAAATTGAAATTTCTCAGGACTGAAACTTTCCCCAGTTTTTGATTAACATCTCGTGAGAACTTATGTTTCAACAAAAACCTCCTTACTGTACCCATTTCAAATTTTCCTTCAGAATTTTTTTATATGGAAAGCCATGGGGTTTTTGCGAGTCAGCTTTACTTCAGAGGCTGTCAGAAAACATCTCAAGAAGCCATGGTTCTGTGGTGGTTCTGGAGGTCAGCACCTCCAATTTCACAGAACAGGGACTTTCCCCACCTGGGTGGCAAATTTTTCCTTCCTCAGATCTAAGAAGCACTTTAGATACTGGTGTTATTTCTTCCTAAAAACTATGTGCTCGTGTGTGTGTGTGCATGAGACAAAAAGTACAATCAAATGTCAGAAATGGGATCAAGCTGCATTAGTTTTAGTCTTGTAACGTGAAGCAACACCAACGCATCCCTCAAGAGCAAGAAGGATGCGAGGGAAAGCAGCATCAGAGCTGCTGGGCCAGAGGGAAGCAGGCAGCTGTGGTGCTTCCATGAGGGAAGAGTTCTTCCACCCCTTCCTTCAGGTGGTTGCCTTCCGCATCAGAACAAGTTGTGGTGTCCTCAGAGTGCTGTGAAACCAGAGATTCAAAGGGAAATGGCAGGTGGAGAACACTTAATACTTCTAAATTACTTGCGCTACTGTATCATTAACTTGGCAACAAAATGAGTTTGGAATAGATCCGGGAGATTTTAACTGCTCGAGGCAATTGCCTTGGTTATGAAGTCACTGGGGAGGATTCACCCAGGGGAAGCGTAAAGCAGAGTGCAGATTGCAACCCATCACATGTAGGTGTGAAATGATTCTTGCGTGTAAAATATCTGTTATTTTCCTTGGGGTGCTACTACCAAAGTCATCACCACTAACTCAGCAGACAGAGGTTGACTTTTATGACATGTTACTGCTTGTTACAGAGAGGTGCATAGGAGGGCCGACCAGCTCACAACATGATACGGCAAGTAAGAGGGAGGGAGGGTGAGAGGGGTCAGCAACTGATTAATTAAATGTCAGGCTACCTGTCAATAAGGGAAAGAAGACACCGGTGTCTACGTTCACTAGATGATGTTATTTCTGAAAGTATGAGCAGCTATGCCAATACCTGTGTGAGTAAGATGGGGTCTGGTCTCTGGTGTTACATCTGCAGAGCACATTTAGAGCAAAATGTCCCTGAGAGACTTGACAAGAAGGAGAAGACATTTCAAGGGCTGCCTTAGACAATGGACAGCACTAGATGTATAGTTCAAGAGGAATGATATAAGCCATAAAACCAGATGGATAAATATGTTTACAGAGAGGCCTCCTTAGCTTTATAATTTTTTAAGTGTCTGCCACTTGGCAAGCCATTGATCTTGATTTACTTTTTCTTTTGTGAAAAGCTTGGAAACCCATCTCAGTTTTCACTTGTTGTAAACTGGAGATGTTCTGTGACAGCCAGAGGATCTCAAGCACTTTACAATAGCTGAGGATTTGTGTTTTAAAAGAAGACAAGCTCACAGTGCCTTTCAGGGAAAGAATAAGATCCTTTAGCAATCTCCACCTCTTCCTGCAAAGTCTGTAGGTTGTGGAACACACTGGAGCACCAGCAATCCTGACCAAAGCCTGCTTTGGCTGGTCTGGATGAGAGGTGGCTGTGGTATTCCAGCTTTTCACCTTTTCCATTGCTCCAGGCATTTTACAAGAAAGATATTGGTGAACAGGAATTATCCCAAGGCAGTAGCACAATGAGCTGAGCCCAGCCCTGAGCTGCCTGTTTGAGCCAGTGTAGTATACACACCTCTCCTGGAGGTGTTTCCATCTTGCGATAATGGCAATTTACTTTTAGAAAATTAAGTGCATCTTCCTGGCAGAAGTCCTGGTGTCCTCAGGAATCAGCTTCCAATTGAATGTGCATAGTCCCAGCTGGAGAAACCTTAGAAAAGTCCCCTCTCTGTGAGCATCTTGTTACACACAAACAACTCTTGGTTGCTCTTCTACAGCAAATGTCTTATAAAATGCAGTATGGATGAGAAAGGGAGAGAGAGGAAATCAGAACTGTAAAGAAGGAGGAAGTCCTCAAAGCCCCCCTGGTGATATAGCGGGGAATTGACAAGGTCATGTTAAACCTACATAAAAATGTGCTGATGTAGAGACGATGATGGGAATTCTTGGAACCAACTGGGAATTAAGTCACTTGTCCCTGCCTGCTGCTGCCTCCGCTTGTGACTAATACTTGCAGCTCACCTTTTTCTTCTTTAAGCAGCTGATGCAACTGATGCTGACTCAACTCCAGGGAAAGGAAATGTAAGCCAGATTGAAGTGAGAGGTGATATTGTTTCCATGCATGGGGCTTTGTTGTTCATTGTTTGATTAGGACGCCATACAAGCATTGGATAAAAAGGAGGCATTGGTTTTGCCNTGGGGGGGGTGTAGGGGAGGAAAAGGAAGGTGGTAAAGTTAACAGCTAGACCAGCTAATTAATTTCCTCTTCAACCCCCATTCCCACATTTGTCTGAGCTTTTTTTATAGGGAAAAGATAGAGGAAGGTGACTGCGACAGATGAAAGTGATGTTCGTTATGTCATCTGCTGCTGGAAATGTTGCTGAGGAAACCGCCTACTAAGAAATACAGCCAGAAAATAATCTGTCCCAAACAGTTACTCCAGTCTCTGCACAGGGTACCTGAAGAAGCTTCTGAAGGGCATCTTTTTTCTTATTACAGTAATATTTTTTGGGTTCACAAGGTGAGCACTCTGTATGGGATGCAGCTGGCTACAGTGATTAATGGCTTTTTCTGTTAAGGGTTCCCCTACAGATCCTTTGGCCTTTCATGTATTGAGCAAAGCTTATTTCCACTTAACTGTAGTCTCTCTTGGTGGCTCAGCATCCATTTGGACCCTTATAAAGTATATATG
Organism: Heliornis fulica; assembly: GCA_013399135.1. NCBI lineage: Eukaryota > Metazoa > Chordata > Aves > Gruiformes > Heliornithidae > Heliornis > Heliornis fulica. Next base: position 39,474 of record VXBZ01010017.1, on the reverse strand, counting down.
CATGCTAGTTAATCTCTGTGGTTGTCAAGGGGTCTGCCTATGCAGTTCTTTCTTTTCCCTTGCCCCGGGCTTGAGATGCTAACACAGACTAGCTACATCAGCCAAAAAGTCTGCTGGTGAAAATAAAGCATTGAAAGCCAGTTCCTCTGAAGGTCTTGCTTATTTTTATCTTAAAAAGGTGGTGGCATTTTCCTGCTTGATACCATGCTCCTTAGGTTCCTTAAAGAGGCATCTTTCCTTCCTACAGACATCCAACACGCTTTGCATGTGGCAGCGGGGGTGCGTGGCTTAGCTCGTATCCTAAATGTGATCCACTGAACAGCAACATCACTTTGCAAAGGGGAAACATGCAAGACAACATGAGGATCTGCTCTAGAGGCACAGCCTGTGGCTGAGCAAGAGGTGGGGAGCATTTCTCTGCGGTGTGAGGTACCTCAGCAGCGGCTGTTACAAGCCAGCAGAACTTTGCAGGAGGGGCTCTAAAGGCACCAAGGATGTCCTTTGTCTGTCTTTCTCTCAAACACTCCTCCTGTGGTGCTTTCTGTCCCTGATTTCTGACTGCAGTCCAGGCTGTGAGGACTGCGGAGGAGAGGGGGTGTTCGGGACGTCATCGTTGAGATGTCTTTTGAAGAAGAAGCAGTGGAAACTACAGGCATAGGAAGGTGTCTTGTGGCTGATAAAAGGGTGATGCTCTCTGCTGGTGGGTGAAGGAGGCATGGAGGTGACAGCTTGGACGTCAGTAGTGGCACCTCCTGGTTGCTACAAAGGGTCTCTAGCAACGTAGTTGTCATGAGGTAGCTGAAATGCTCAGTCATTCTTTGTATTCACACACCCCCCCAGCCAGGGTTTTTTGCTTGCTTGGTGGTGTAAGCAGGGTGACAGAAAACCAGAGGTGCAGATTTCCCTCCTTTCCCGTGTGCAACTCTGCCACCACATCGGGTGGGCATTATTGCTCATCGTCTTTCCTTTCTGACTGTCCCTGCTGCCTGCTCTGCACCTGCTGAAGTGTGTGCTGAATGCTGCTGTTTGCCATTTTGTGTCGTTTTTGCCCATATTATTTCAAGGCACGCTCCTGCTGCTGCATGCCAAGTTCTCTGTTACCTCAGGGTTCACCACAAAAGCACTGCCTGGCCACTTGTACTGCGTTTTACTTCTAAGTTGCCCTTGTCCTTTTCAAAATTCTCTCTGGATTGCTCAGGGTTAACTCCTCTGCATTGCACTGCTTCTGGCCATCTCTCTGATCTGCCACCCAGCTTGACTAGCTGGTGACAGGTCTGTCTTCTCTCAAACCCATGCCATCCCGTGTCCTGGACTTTCAAACATCCGCGGAGACATGCTTCCCCACTTCTACTTCCTAATTCACTTATTCTCCCCTTGGTTATTACTATTAAGATGATTGATACATTGCATCTGTAATAGGTTGACGTAGCTAGCAATTTTCAGAGAATCATAGAATGTGCTGGGTTAGAAGGGACCTCTGAAGGCCATCTAGTCCAACCCTCACACAGTAAGCAGGGACATCTTCACTAGATCTGGTTGCTCAGAGCCCCATCAAGCCTGTCTTTGAATATCTCCAGGGATGGGGCCTCCGTCACCTCCATGGGCAACCTGTTCCAGTGATCTACCACCCTCATGTTGAAGATTTTTTCCCTAATATACAACCTAAATCTCCCTTTTTCTAGTTTGAAACCATTACCCCTTGTCCTATTGCTACATGCCCTCATGAACAGCTTTCTTATAGGCATCTTTCAGGTATTGAAAGGCTGCTAGAAGCTTCCCCTGGAGCCTTCTCTTCTCTAGGCTGAACAATCCCAGCTCTCTCAGCCTGTCCTCATAGGAGAGGTGCTCCAGCCCTTGTATCATCCTCCTGGACCCTCTCCAATAGTTCCATGTCCTTCTTGTGCTGAGGGCTCCAGATCTGGACGCAGTACTCCAGGTGGGGTCTCACCAGAGCAGAGGGGCAGAGTAGATATTTTTGGTGCAAGTAGCTTTCGTGTGTGCACACAATGGTTGTGTTTAACTGTATAAAGCAGCTTCAAACAGTTCCTCCAAAGGCACACAGTGAAGAAATAACAAATTGAGTGCAAAATTACCTTTGGTGTTATTAAGGCTAGGAAGGAAACAGCAGAGTCTGCTACCTCCCTTGCTGTAGCTTTTGACCCTCTGTACACCTTGAAGATATCACCTGGATATCTTCTTGTAGTGCAGCCCAGTCTCTATTTGGAGGTGAATGCAAAGCAGACACTGCCTGAACCGTTTGGGGTTGTGCTTTCACTGCCTTTGCTGCAGATACCAGAGTGAATTAACTGTAAACTGCAATGTGCCCAAATGTTTAGTGGACTTGCCTTTATTTTGTGTTTTGTTTTCTCATTTACTTGCATCTCTGCTGTCTTCCCAGCCTGACACTGTGGGTAATTCAAGTGAAAGTGAGCATTGCAATGGTGGTGAGCACGGTGGCGAACATGGTGGCTATTTGGAGATGGAAGATGGGCTGCCCAGGAAGTTTTAAATACCCCCATCCCTGGAGGTATTTAAAAGACGGGTAGATGCGGTGTTTGGGGACATGGTCTAGTGGTGGACTTGGTGGCAGTAGGTTAATGGATGATCTTAAGGGTCTCTTCCAACCTTAACAATTCTATGATTCTATGATTCTAAGAGGATGTATTCCAGGAACATTACTGCTTGCTAGACACAGGCTTGAGGTGCTAGGGCACAGCTCTGAACTCTTGCAGGTTTTAAGGATGGCTAAGACTAGAGTTTGGTGTCAGATAACTAGGGTGAAGAAAACACTCAGAATGAGATCCAAATGCAGTTTTTAATTAATGGTATTTGTTGTAGTTTTGATGATGCTTTGGAGAAGTCCCCTGTAAATTAGCTTTGCCACCATGTTTGTGCCAGCATGTGTCTAAAGTTCACAGAATTCACAGAATTTACAGACTGTTAGGAGTTGGAAGGAACCTCAAAAGATCATCTAGTCCAGCTCCCCTGCCCAAGCAGGATCACCTAGATTAAATCACACAGGAACATATCCAGATTGGTCTTAATGTCTCCAGAGAAGGACACTCCACAACCTCTCTGGGCAGCCTGTGCCGGTGTTCTGTCACCCTCACAGCGAAAAAAATTCTCTTTACATTTACATGGAACTTCCCATGCTCCAGCTTGGGCTATGTTACCCCTTGTCCTATCCCTGGCCATCACTGAGAAGAGCCTGTCTCTGTCCTCCTGACACTCACTCATATTTATAAACACTCACCCTTTACATATTTATAAACATTAATGAGATCACTCCAGTCTCCTCTTGTCCAAGCTAGAAAGACCCATCTCCCTCAGCCTTTCCCCATAAGGAAGGTGTTCCACTCCATTCATCATCTTGGTGGCCCTGCTCTGGAATCTTTCAAGGAGTTGCATGTCCTTTTTGAACTGAGGGTCTCTTCTGCAACAGTGTAACAGACATGCATTGATATAGTGTTTGATATTTGTGTGGCAGGGGAGCCAGGAGAAGGTGCAGCATGAGGAAAGCTGTGGCAGCATAGGGAAGTTCCCTTGTCTTCTTCAAATCCCATCTTAGAGACTACAGTTCCTTTGCATGTGTTACTGGTGATGGTGGTGTAGCCAGAAAGACGAAGTGATGAGGAATGTGTCCTCACACTTCTTTCTGTACAGAGAAGGTGGAGAGCAAACCAGACAAAAATGAGATTTTTTGCAAACACTTGGCAGACTTTGAAACCAGACTGTGCCTTTTCCATGTGCATGCACCTTTCCAGAGGTCGTCAATGTGTGAAGGGGAAATATTGCTCATGCAAACCAGGATGGCAATTTCAGCCCAGTGGCTGGAATTCACATACCTGTCAAACTAAATGAGTCTGGAGAACAAGCAAAGGGGGTTTCAGAAGGTTAAATCTGGAAGCAAACACCACTATGTGCTTCAGGCTTTAAACTGTGAATCATGAATGTCAAATGCTTGAAGGTATAAGCATAGCATGCTATTTATCTCGAAACAACTTAACTCACTGAACGCGTTTATAGAGGTCTCATTCCTCTCCTACAATTGGCTTCCAGGCAGATGCAGAACTACTTGTGTGAGAAAAGGCTCTCTTTCTTCAGGACAGAGAGACACGGAATGGCTAACACTGAGCGCAGATACTATTCCAGAGGTGCTCTATAATGAAACCACAAGCATTCTCCACAGTCATCTCTTGAGAGTGTGTTTACTCACTCAGGATACCTGAGACAATTAAAGGTATATCAAGGGGAAACAAAGCCCTGTTGTGCTGGCATAAACAGAGCAGCTTCATGCCGTTATCAGCTGCAATACATAACGAGGATGAGAAGAGCACAAAGAGGTCCAAGCCTCTCCCAAAAAAACACTCCCCAAAACCTCGTACAAGGTCCCCAGGGATTCCATGTACTAGGCATGGTTGCAGTGTCACGCATGTGTATGTTTTCTGGTGTAGCTATTCTGTCATAGGGTGTGTTGGCTTGACCCTGGCTGGAGGCCAGACTCCCACCAAAGTCACTCTATCACTCCCCTCTTAGCTGGACAGAGGAGAAAATACCTATTGAGAGGCTTTGGAGTCAAGATAAGGACAAGGAGAGATCATTCTGGAATTAGTGTCATGGGCAAAAAGACTCAACACAGAAGAAAGGCAAGAAAACTTCATTCATCCTTTTCTCCTCCCCAGGATGGCACAGGGAAATGGGGGTGGGGGGGTNTGCTGGCCCCAGCCTGGTCCGCCACAAAGTCACAAGCCCCACCAGCAAACCTGCTCAAGTGTGGGCCTCCGTCAATCTCTCTCTGCCTCTTATCTCTCTCCACAGGCTGCAGGTTCTGCCAGGGGATTGTGACCTCCAATGTAGGTCACAGATTCTTCCCTATTCCTCCATCTGCTCCATGGTGGGCTCCTGCCTGGCCCAGGTACCTCTTCATAGGCTGCAAGTTGGGTCTCTTCATCCTCCATGGGCTCTGGGGGGGACACCCACACCACCATGCTATTCTCCACAGGCTACAGGGAATTTCTCTCAGCACCTCCTCGTCCTTCCCTTCACTGACCTTGGTGTCTGCAAAGTTTCTTATATCTTCTCACTCCTCTGGTGGCAGAATGCGGTTGTTTGTGTTTTTCTCTCTCTAAAATGTGATTCCCAGAGGTTCTGTGACCAGAGCTGATTGGCCCAGCCAGCCTTGTCAGTAACTGGGAACCCAGCTGGGATTTACATTGTTGGACCCCTAAGAAGATTCTAGCTGATTCTTAAAGAAGCCACATTGGAAAACCACCACATAGGGTTAAGCCTTATCCTGCTGACTCCCTCCAGGTTACCTCAAAGGAGGGCTTCATCACATCACGAACCTCAGTCGATAGTGTTAAATATATTTTTATCTTTAAAAAGCAAACACTGGGCTGGGTTAGCTCCTAGGTGGTGAAGATTTCTCTGCAGGATCCTGCTGGAGCCTGCCAAGAGTTTCTGCTTATGGGGTGGTAGAGATCTGCATTGTGTCTGGAGTGAGGTAGCAGCCAGGAGGGGCTGTGGGAAATATGAGGGTGCTGGTTCTCCCTGCAAGGAACAGTCTCAGCCCTCGCATTGGGGTGACTGTGCTGGTTGTCAGTCCTGCAGGGGAGGCCCTCCCCCCCACAGCTCTTAGATCACTGTTCAGGTCCCTGTCTTCTCCACCATATCCCTCGTGTCCTTATGGATTGAAAGTCGGCTCTTAAGAAAAGGTTGTGTGATTAGTGTGTCTTTTAAACCTAAGCGTGTATCTTAATCAGTCTGATTTACTATCTGATTCAGCACATTAGCTGCAGACTGTGCAGCTTCCCCAGCTCCGTGGTGTAATGAATATGCATACATTCAACAGCTGCAATTAGCAGGCGGCCACTGCTGGGGAAAACAAACAACCCAGGGTCTAATTCTACCCTTCCCGTAGTGACTTCGGATGGACATTAGCTGAAATGCCAGCCCCTGAATTTGCCCTGCAAAGCAGTGGTTAATAGGCTTTAATGTTTCAAACAAACCCACCCCTACTTAAGTAGCAAGGTTTGGGTCAATTCTAATTTTACCTGAACCAGTTTGCCTATTCCTCTGTGACCCAGGCAGGGAAATTGAAAGTACAGCGCACTTACGGTACAGCACAGTACCTACGTCAGTGTTTGTTTTGGGACCGGCCGTTTGGGTAAGCTGTCTCCTCCTGCTAAAAGAAATGGAATTAATTATCAAACTTCAAGAAAGTAAAAGGGTTAAGCCTTCCCTTTGGGATTCCCAGCAGATAGGTTCAGCATTATGCAATTGTCATGAGAATTTATGAGCAAAAGCTACTGGAGAAGCTAGGAAAAATATGCACAATTAAAATTACATTTCTGCTCCTGTCCTTCAGCTTAACCCCTTGGTGGACTGTAAGCTGAAATGTCTGTAGATTCGGGTTTTCTTTCTTTGGTTTGGGGTTTTGGGGGGTGTTTTGGTGGGTTTTGTTGTTGCTGTTTTTCAGATGCTTTTCAGATAGCCTTACACAAAATTGAAGCAGTGATTAGTCTTTTCAAACCTTGGGTTTAAGTTTTGCTCACAGCCGACACAGTGATTTGCAAAGAAACACTTTCAATTAGTTATTTCATAAACCCATTTATATTTAATGTAAATCTGTCAAGCATCCAAAACCATATGTGAAGTAAAGTGCTTACGGAGTCATAGAATATTGTGCTTTGTTTCATTCTGAAGCAGAAAGCAAGGTCCTGACCTGCAGCAATAGAAATCTGAGCTCAACCTTATCCAAAGCTTAAAGAGATAAAGGAATCCCGTTGCTGTGCACGTATGGGAAAGGAGACAAAGTTGCACCACTGTGTAGATCTGCATCCCCTCCATGCAGCTTTCCCTTTCCCGTTCTGCCCCCATCAGCCCCAGCCTCTGAAGCTGAGCATGGACTGGGGCTATTGAGATTTTTGAGAGGCTGCCAATCTCTTGACTAACATAACTGCAAGTGCTTGTCCCTGCAGCAAAATTATGTTTCTGTTTTGCCTCAAATGCGGCCTAAACCAAATCACCTATACCTGCTGTGTAGGCAGGTTGTGGCAGCTCACCCAACAGAAGGGGTGACGCAGCACTCTTCTGCTCAAACCCTCCTCCGTAGATGCACATTTGGTAACATCCCTTGTTGCCAGTTCCTTAGAACCTACCTGTCTGCTTCTATGGGACTTTTCTAAAATCCCTACAGGGTGATGTGTCCCTAAAGCATATAGCAAATGTGCATTTTATGCATAAAAAGTCTCTAGCACTTGCAGAACCAAGCTGGTACTTGTCCTTCACGGAACAGAAGGTGTTAAGTATCAGACAGTGAAAATCTCTTTACAGAGCATGGGACCAGCTTCTTTTCCTTTCCTTTGGAGCGGTACTAGGCGTCCCGGGCAAAGGGAGAGTGGTGGCTCTTCAGAGCACACTAATGCATCTAAAGATAAACAAAGAGAGGAAGAAGTGTAAATGCTCACCTCTCCTAGATGTCTTGTCCTATTTACTTCCAAAATTTCCAACAGAATTGCACATTCCTATCAAATCCAGCCTGTGAAAATTCAAGGAGGATGGTTTATCTTTTGCAAAGCTGAATAGTGACAGGGAGACAAGATCAGGCTTATAATGACAGGGTATTTTCTACTCAACTATGATGATATTAGCATCTTTGTATAATATGTGCTGACTCTGTAGAGGCTTTTAACTCACATTGCTTGCACTTATTTATTTATTTTGATAAAAAGGCAATTGCTACATCTGTTTAAAAATAAAACAAACCTGCTGTATTCATGTTCTACCTCAACTGGGTGTCATTTTCCCAGTGTATGAATGGAGTGGGTGGGAATCTGCCTACATGCCATTGGGAGGTAAGAATGAGAGAAGAGCTCTAGGGCCAATCCTGATACCTGCTGGAGCACATCAGTAGGGAAGTGGGGTACACAAGGGTTGGGGAGCAACCAGATCACACTCTGTTGATTTTCCCCTTTAGAGATATGCAGACTTGGCTGTATCGCAGGCCACTTCACCTTGTCATGAGCTTGAGGAAGACTTTCTGAGGTCATGTCCTAACCTCAGAAAAAGAGCAGATTGAAAATTAACTAGTGGGAAAAAAAACCCCTAGGGTTAAACTGGAAAGCTAGGCTGGAAGGAGAAGGAATAGAGCATCAAAATGGATGTGAACATGGAGACAGCACTCTGACCTGCCACTCCACCAGTTACATTTCTGGTTCCTGTACTCACACCCAGCACTGTGTATTAGATCTACTTGTGTCAGGCTGTTGGTAGGGCAGTAGAAGGAGGAATTATTTTTCTCTCTGGTTCAAGATGATAGGTTACTTTTAGCCTAAAGAAATTGGGTTTGTGGAAAGAAATATATTGAAAGGAATATGTTGAATTAATTCCTGAAGGGAAGGGAGGGAGAGGGAAAAGGGATAGCTAATGATTACAGTTTAAGAGGAATAGTTATTTGGCAGATACAGCCTCCTGGTCAATTTGTACTCTCAAGTAGCTGCTGAGATGTCAACTGGATGGGAGAAGGAGAAAGGGAAGGAAAGGAATTTAGCTTCATGATTGAGCATAAAAATAATGTTAAATCTGCCCTATAACCTACTTCTATCCATCTCCTCCAAAACCGAAGTCTGAGAGGTTTTCAAAATCTTTTTCAAATGAGCCTACCCCAGTTCAAACACTGGGAAGTGCCGTGTGACAGGCTCTTAACAGCGGTCAGCACCACACGTAGCTGCTGCCGTTCCTCGTGGACGTGCCATGCCTGCGTACCGTCAGCAATGAAACATGTGTAGGGGCAGTGAATTAAATAATGAATGAACGAAAAGTGGTCCATGCACTGGCTCCTTTTCTGTTTCCTCTGTATGAGGCAAGTGGATTCATGCATATCATGGGCACATAGGTCATGAATGTGAGAAATAATCAACTGGAGCACTTGAAAGCTGTTTATGGATTGCCTGCCCAATTCCCCAAGGTGCGACTTACTAATTTTATTTTCCCTTTAGGAAGAATGATGTTTTTTGTTGCTTAAATAAAATAAAAATAAATTTTCTGGGATTTCTCCCAGCACCTAGAAAATGTGTTTGTTTCTGAACAGGCAGAAATGTAAATGCACTGGGGGAAGAACCTCGAAATTAATACTTTTCAATTCTGATACTATTTTTGAATGTGAATTCTGGTGCCTGAGATAAGTGTTAGGCAGGAGGTGGATTGTGGAGAGAGCTGAATGTGTCTAGGAGGTCTTCCTTGCAGCTGCAGGATGGTTCTTCTCTGTGGAACAGAGCACTGCACATCCCTGGGTTGTGGAGCCAACCTCTGGGAACGACCAAAAGAGGTATGATCCTGGGCAGCCATGGGAGTGGTTGGTCCCAGCAGGATACTTAGGTAGATATCAAGGGCTTGCTCTATCTTCTAACTTTTACAAGGTTCCTTCTGGGCACCAACACTACTCTTACTAAATGGAGGGTCCTTCTCCCCCTTCCAACCAGCCCTGCACAGTGACTCACTTGTGCAAACAAGGAGCTCCCCGACCATCCTCTGGGGGGACATATTAATCCTTATTTTATGGTGAGCAGCAGCAGAAGTACTGCTGCTCTTCCCTGGTACAGAACAAGTGACTCCCTTGAGAAAGTCAGTTGGTATAATCCATTTCACTCTTAAGGAAAACAGGACCCCAGGGGCAGCACATGACGTGCCCAGGCTGGTGTGGTGAATCCCTAGTGCCACGTGATGTCTGTGAGAGCCAAGCTCCTCAAAGTCTCGTCTCAACTTTGTGTGATCCATCAGCACAGCCCGACGATGTGCTGCACCAGAGCAATTGTTACCTAAGCCTGCATGGCTGGCTGCTCTCCATGCGTCTGCATGCTCCCTGTGCATACATAGTGACTGATGAATGCACACCCTGTTGAGTGTTATTGCTTTCTTAATGTGCTGCAATTTTTCCCCCAATATCCTAACGGAGAATGATTGTTGCTGTTGAACATCCTTTCTCCATTTGCCGCAGCCTGTGTTTATTTACAAGAGCACATTTTGCATTAGCTGTCACTCCGTTCTTGCTGAAATAAAGTTTCACGTTCAAAGAACAATAAAACATTTAAATTAGCTATTATAATTAACTGAACGGCATGAGTGAGCTTTCAAACACCAGACTGTTGGGCACTAATTAGGCAACATGCACACAAGAGCTGAAGCATCTCTGCCTTTCTGTCTGTGCCAGGGGCTGGGCACTGCCTCCATCCTCATCACAGCCCAGCGTGTTGTGCCACAGTCCCAGCTGGTGCCAAGCTGCGACTGTGGAAGGTGAGGCCTCGTCCACCCCAGTGACCTTTTATCGCTGCCCTTGTTGGACCCCGTGAGCAGGCCCAGAAGGGAAGGAGGAGGGAGGAATGCCTTTTCCTTGTAAAGGAACATTATTTCCCAGCCTGTACAGCTACGGAGAGAAATCCTGGCTGCCACTGGGGTTTGTCTGTCAGCTCTTTCTGTCGGGTCCGTGTAGCCAGGAGACCTTACTCTTCTATTAGAGGGGATGGAGCAGTTTTCTGTCAGAGTCCCCTGCAACTCCCCATCTGGAGCTGTACTACTCACCCACCCCACATGTTTCTCAAAGGTGCTCAGCATCCAGAGCCCAGTTATGGACATCATGCATTACTTTTCTGTATGGACTCCTGCAAACCTTGCTCATATATTTGACGAGTGGGTTTGAAGGCACTGAGCTGGGTCTCCATGGGTCAGTGGCACTGCTTAACCTCCCCCCAAGCTGCTGGTGTGTCTGTAGTTAGTCAAACCCTTTGTCATTTGGACAGGAGGTGATTCCACACGGGCAGACCCAAGAGGAAAGACCATTGCTCATTTTTAGGAGAGGGCAGTCAATACCCCTCTGGAAGGAGCATTAAAATGTATGTCTTGCCCAAGTTATAGACTGGAGAAAATCAAAGGCAGGAGGTTTGTCTGACTACAACCAAATGAAAGTATATGTGGACAGGAGACATATATCCTCAGATCAGGAGTGTCCTCTGGGATGGATGCTGTGCTTAGTCCTTAGCAGCTGAGTCCTTGAGGTGTTTTACAGGTGTTGCGACAGCTTGTTCACAGCAGGTAACACAGAGAGAGCAGCCCTTCTTTGGCTCATTAAAATCCCAGGAGGATATATAACATTAGGTTTCTGCTCTTCCTTGCACTTGTTTTTGGGCTTTGTACTGCATGATCTGTATTTAAATCCGTGTAATGTGGATCTTCCTTTATTGCTACCTGAACACTTGCGGTTTTGCTGTAGGATGATGTCATGATAGTAGACCCACAAATAGGAGCTTCATGTCCAAATGTCTGGTAGGCCTTACAGAAACAGATATTTGACCATTCCTACATTGTTCTCCAGCCAAGCCAAAATAATTTTCTATGCTGTCTGTGACACGTGTCTTGACAAAGCATCATAGATAAAAGTTTAGAAATGATAACTCATGAACTATTATTAGTGTTGAATAGTGACTTCCCAGCATACAGCCCGGACGTGGAAACAGACCATGAGCTTTCAGCACAGTCTAGGAAGGTCAGGAGACAGTTCGGTCTATCCAAATCTTTCACAGAGCAGATATCACTTTCGATAAATTTTTGTATTTGCGAAAACCTGGCTCATCTATTATACACCTATTTTCTATGGTACTGTATTATATTATTGCTTTAGATTAGCATTATGCACTTTAATTATTAGTGTGTATATTTATTAGTATATATACAGATATATTATGGAATGTAATTAGTATTATGTATTGTAAAGCAATATTATTAAAACAAATTATTGTTTTCTTACTGAAGAAAGTAACTAGTGAAACAAAATGTTCTGAAGTCTCTAGACTATAGATATTAATTTTTTTCCACCTTTGGTATTGGATGGCAGATCTTCTTTTTAGAAGAAAACCAATCACATTTATATATTGGAATTCCTGACCAGGGCTACTATAAGATTGGACTGCACTAACCCTCAAAGGATTAACAAACATTTAAATCAAAGCTGACTGAATAAACTGTAATGAATAATTTATTCAATTAAGTTCTCTTCTATTTTCTCTTCACCAGTTTGTCTACTAATAGATTGTGACTAATTTAGTTGTTGTTTGAAATATTTTACTAAGGATTTCTGTAAATTATCTGATCAGGAAATTTTTTATAAAATTTAACAAGATGTATAATCATCATTCAGAATTTAAAAGGGAATTTTGTAGTACTGTAGTATGTAGATATTCTTGAATTGCTTTTTGCAAAAAGGAGGATATTATCTGAGACCCACAGGGGCTTGAAATAATTTCTGTTTCTATATTTGCTGTTTTCATTGCTATTTATATATATATAAGGAAAATAAAACGTAAGAAAGTCTCAAGCTATAGGTGGGTGTTCAAAAACAAGTCACAGGATGCATTTGATATTCAAATTTCCTTGAATTTAATTTGCATTCAAAAGATACATACCCTATGTTTTTTCTTCGATTGGATGATCTCAGCTTTCCAGATCATTTTCTTATGTGAGTCCTTAATTACAAGTCCTAACTTCCAACAACATCCTAGAAGGCAACATTTCAAGGTAAACTTCTTCCCTAATGCTGCTCGCAGGTGATTTTGCTGTAAGTAAACACGGAGAAAGATTTTCTTTTATCTATTTCTATCCAGTCTGGAAAGATTTTGTATTTCAGCTTTGCTTGTTCTAATTCCTGAATGAAGTCAAAGGTGTTTATTTTGGAAAGGCACACAGTAGTACTTTTCAGTGTTTAAACTGACTACTCAAACCAGGCTTGACCATTCTCCTGCATGTCTGTCCTCTGAAGAAGGAGACTTCTTGTTTTGCTTTGAGGTGTGGGGTGGGGTTTTTTTTGGACAGACTGTCCTTTCTCTCTTTGCTCACTTCACTGGAAAACCTCTTTCAAACCTGCCCTCCTTAGCAGTGGAGAAGTCCCACTGTGCCACTGGTGGCAAGACCTGCTGTGCCACCAATCATGGTGGTAGGGAGCACTATGGGTCCTCATTCCCCAGGTCACCCCAGCACCACAGGGCTATGTCCCACTGAGTTGGGAGGTGCACGAGAAACTAAAAAGAACATAGGGGCAAATAACTGGCAAGAAGAAAGAGAAGTTTCTTCCTCTGAATCTCAGCGTTTTTTTGCTGGGGTTTATGAGGGGTGAGCAGGTGGCGGAGGGGTGGCAGAGAAGGCAGCAACAGGGAGGAACATGCTTTGTGGTCGTCAGCATCCAGCACACTGCTGCGTGGCAGATGTGTGGTGGCACAGCACTTCTGACCCGAGAGCTGAAAGCATTGTGGTGAGTGGGTGAGAGATAGAAGATGGTTTTCTGCGCTTCATGTATTAAGGCTGTGATTGACAGGTACAGTGATACCTATTCTTAAATGCATGTTTCATGTCTCTTGTGAGCACCATTGAGTCTCTCCTTGAAGCCACATGATATTAGTGCAACAGGGCCTGTAACTCCTGTACCTGAAAACTCATCACGTACATTAATAATTTGTTGAACGTATGCAGTTCTCAACATGTGTTCATAGCAAAGCATAATTGGCACCATTGAAAACTGGCTGGGAGTGGAAGAGTCTAGGCATCTCAGACACTGATCTGAGGTTTACTAATGTAACAGAATAAATAAAGAAAACCAGGATGTTCTTATAAATCATGTTCTGTCAAATCATTTAATAAGAAATGAAAGAGGATTTCTTTTGTTCCTACAATTATGGCTATTGAAGCAAACTCTGGTAGTGAACGTTATTTGGTTTTTGATAATTTTGTTATTTGAGAGCAGCTTAGACTATTGTGCATACAGTTACAACCCGTTATCACAGGGGAACACAAGGCACTGAAAGCCACATGAGCAGCAAAGTCTTGTACAGGCAGGGAGGAAACACTGATTTTTATTTTTTTTTTGTGGGTAAAGCATTCAATTAAGTATTTAAAAAAAAAAGTCTGGCTTATGTGTGTTCCTCGGCTGTGTGCTCTCTGTTGGTCCATGGAGGTGCTGTTTAGGGGCAAATATTCGAAGACATTCAGGTGTGAAGGTCTCATGGGATTAAAGGGAATTCAACAGCTGTGCTGCCTCTTCCTTCAGGGTCTGATGCCTACCAGGTGGTGATGACTCTTTTATATCCCATGTACTGCAATGGCAAGCTTTGGATAAGAAGCACTTGCTTTTAGAGGGTGTTGTTTCACCAACTATCAAAATGGAGCCAGGGACCAAGCATATGGAGACTGAGTACCAGTTACACTGTACATCTCACAGGTATGTGTGTGCCTATGTGCACATGCACAGTGTCTGTCTGGTAACCTTTTCTGCCCTTTCTTAGCTTTGTTAATGTTGAGATAAAAAAGCTTTGTCCATATTTTCCATCTTCCTAAATGGCTTTCCTGACTTTCTATTCTTCATTTTTCATCTGATTTGAATCTGAGCTGTGAGGAAGATGAACCTCTGGCCTGCCAAAGAACATCACTCTTGGGAACAGGAATCTATATTAAAGGATGTTTAAATTCTGTGCAGAAACAAGTGGTTTCAAAGCAGTTAGATCTGTTTCCTAAGAAATTTGACTTCTTTTGCATTATATTGCACTATGTAATGTGCAAAACATACAAAGGGCAAACTGGAGTGCTATGAATATACTTTGGATGATGTGTAATCTACTATATGTTATACAACATGGAACCTGTTAAAAAGTTGAGCATCAAATTATTTCAAAACAAGATAACAGAATGACTGAAGTGTCATTTGACAACATGGAAAGGGTATGCCTGCATATTTTAAGCATAGCTTTTCTGCAGTCTGCTTCTAAGAGAAAATTCTGGAAAATTTTAAGTAATTCCAGACAAACCCTTGGTTTTGATAGAACCACATGAACAGAGTCTGGGTCCACAAAACTTTTTTTTTCTCAATGAAATCTACATAAAACTTTAATTAAAATACACTGTCTCTACCAGTGCTGCAGGAAATTGGATAAGAAAGCAACACCTCCTCTAGAGGTAACAACTTCCTATTTAATTTGTGGTCCTAATGAATACTTCAATTTCTCTTCGTTTAAGTCCATATATATCTTCCTCTGTCCAGAGATAATATAACAGAAGTCACTGCAGGTTGTACTTAAACAATCATTAGTTGTAAGACCTTAAAATGTATAATGCAGCTCTATAGGAGCTCCCCATATGAAATCAACAGTGCTGTCACTGCACTTGCACAACAGGCTGATCCAACTGCTGGCACCAAGTAGCATTTGTTTTGAAATTTGGAGGAGAGGTAGTAAAATTCTTCAAGGATTTCACATTATGAAAGAAGAACTCAGTAACACATACACATACCCCTCCCTTACTATTTTTCTCCTGAAAAATATTTTCAGAGTATCATAATTCACATGGGAAGGAGAAAGAGTGTCTGACCTGCTTAATGACTAAGTAGCCAGTGCACTGTGGGAAAATGGAAAGAAAATCCAGCCAGTTTATTAATCGGAAAAATTTTGACTCTTACTCCTCTTTGAGTGCCGATCTTGCTTACACTCAATCGCGTACAAGTGGGGAGGAGATTTCCATCAGCAGTTTATGCAGCATGTCCAGCTTTCATGCATTCATGTGTGATCTTTTCTAACCCTGCAGGTACAATTGGTTCCTCAGTGACATCCATTTTATTAATTTTTCTGTGCTGGGATTGCACTGAAGTAATGCTGCTTTTGGCCCCCGGAGTCACATCAGGTGACAGGCTTTTGAATTGTAATTTACAGAAATGGTCTTCTGCAGATGTCCTGGGGAGGATGGGGATCTCTTACAGAGTGGAGAAACTACCCCTTCCACTTACAGAGGTGGTCCCTCATGACTCCTGTGCAATTTCAATCTGGTGGGCCCTTTAAAGCTACTTCCATTGTTATATATTCTTAACTGCTCTCCTCTTTCGGTGGCTCTGCAGGGCTTTGAGATACAGGGATTTCTATTCCGGTAGCAGCCATTAATCTTCATTGCACCCCTGTAAAAATCTCTTGTAAATCTCTTCTCCTGGGTGTGGTGGGTAGACCCTTGCTGGAGGCTAGGTGCCCACCAAGCCACTACCCTCCTCAACCAGACATGTAACAAAAAGCTCAGGGATTTAGATAAGGACAGGGAGAATGACTCACCAATTACCATCACAGGCAAAACAGACTTGGCTTAGGGAAAATGAATTTCATTTACTACTCGTCACATCAGAACAGTGTAATGAGAAATAAAACCAAATCTTAAAACACCTCCACCCCACCCCTCCCTTCATCCCAGGCCCAACTTAATTCTCAATTTCTCTACCTCCTTCCCCTCCATGACCCAGGGAGCAGGGAATGGGGGTCAGTTCATCACACATTGTTGCTGCTGCTCCTTCTTCCTTAGGGGAAGGATTCTTCACAGGCTTCTCTGCTCCAGTGTGGTGTCCCTCCCATGGGAGACAGTCCTCCACCAACTTCTCCAACATGAGTCTTTACCATGGTCTGCAGTTCTTCATGAACTGCTCCAGCATGGGACCTTTCCATGGGGTGTAGACCTTGATGAACAGACTGATCCAGCCCACCTGGGGTCCTGCTAGCAAACCTGCTCTGGTGTGGGCTCCTATTTTTACAGGCCACAGGTCCTGCCAGGTGCTTGCTTCTGCATGAGCTTCCCATGGAGTCACAGCATCCTTTGGGCATCCACCTGCTCTACTATGGGGTCCTCCAGGGGAATAGCCTGCTTTGCCATGGTCTTCTGCATGGGCTCCTGCAGGGCAATGTCT
Source organism: Heliornis fulica (assembly GCA_013399135.1). Taxonomy (NCBI): domain Eukaryota; kingdom Metazoa; phylum Chordata; class Aves; order Gruiformes; family Heliornithidae; genus Heliornis; species Heliornis fulica. Next base: position 22,724 of record VXBZ01010017.1, on the reverse strand, counting down.
GCTCCAGTGCCTGCAGTAATTCTTTCCCTCCTTTTTCACCAACCTTGGTGTGTGCTGAGTTGTTTCTCTCACATGTTCTCTCACTCCTCTCTCTGGCTGCATTTGTGCCTTGGTTTTTTTCCTCCTTCTTAACTCTGTTATCACAGAGGCACTATCACCATCACTCATGAGCTTGGCCTTGGCCAGTGGCAAGTCCATGTTGGACACAGCTGGGATTTTCTTAAATCAGACATGGGGGAAGCTTCTAGCAGCTTCTCACAGAGCTCTGTGGCTCCCTGCTGTTACCAAATCCTTGTCTCGCAAGCCCAATGCACTGGGACTCAGCAAAAACAATGTAGTGCAACCAGAAAAAGCAGCAAGGAACATTGAGAGGGGACATAAAAGCAGCATGATCAGAGTAGGCAAGGAGCCAGTGCTTCTGTCCAGGCAGGTCAGTGGGTCAACTCTGAGACAAGAGAGAAATGCTGCAGTTGAACAGCCTACAGCAAAAACTAGCTAAGCTGCAGCCACATCCTTTTCCTTAACTGGGGATCTGATCAAAGGCCTGCTCAGGTCACTGGGAAAGGATTCCATGGAGATCAGTAGACTTTATATCTATCCTCCAACTGTGCTCCACCTTTGGTAATTACAAATTTTTTTGCTGCTGCCTGTTTCTCTCAGCATCACGGATTCCACATATCTGTTATGGAAGAATTGGACTTGCATTTTCCTAACAGGTGGAGGTTGTAAAGAAGTGGCACTCCAGAATCTGGCCCATAAAATATTTATTCCTAGTAAAAATGTGAGGGGAAGAAAAAAAACCCAGTGTAGTTCTCAACCTCTTGGCCAGTTCAGAACATCCAGTCCATGGCAGCAAATCCCCAGTTTAGTGGCTGCAAAACAAGTGCTGCTCCTTTGGAAATGCCATGGAGCAGAAGCCTGGAGCTTTGTTACTACTGGGTTGGAAGTCAAAATGATGAAACGAACCACGTTTTTTTATCATTGCCTCACCAATCAGTTCCTGCAACAGCCTTTGTTAAGGAAATGGGTTTTAGCATCCAAGGTCCCTTCTGAGATCTTATAAATATTCTGGGCATTGATATTGCAGAATTGTATCTATTTGCTGCTGTTTCTTTGGTCCAAACCAAGGAGATTGTCTTTTCAGAGGGACAGTTTGAGACATGAAGTCTACATCAGACTGTAGGCTTTAGCTGGTACGACCCAGAGATATCCATACATCAAAGTCCAGTCCTGAGTCTCTTCACTGGCTGCTGCACAGCATCCTGGACTGGGCACACCTGGGGCTGGAGCTGTGCTCTTGCTTCTCATTCTCCAGCACCCAGCGTTTTTTGGATGCCTCTGTGATACTGAGTCAGTAACAGCACTCCCAAATAGTAACAACAAAAGAAAGAGTCAAGAGTGCTTATTTTGGTGCTCTGTCCACACATCTTTATGTATCCAGAGGTTTTATGTGGATATTGGCATCCATCTGAAGGAAAGCCACAGCACTTTTTCTACAGTGAGAAATTACAGAGGACCAATCTGGGGAATACAGTAAAAGAACATAAACCAAGCCAAAACCCTATTACCAACCCAACACTGTCCATCTGTCCTAGGTTACACTGAAATAGAGTTAATTGTCTTCATAGTAGCTTGCATGCAGCTGTGATTTGAATCTGGGATGCATTTGCTGCATAGACGTGTGTTTTTGTTCCTGCTGAGCAGAGCTTGCCCAGAGCCAAGGCCTTTGCTGCTTCTCACCCCACCCCACCAGCAGGATGGATGGGGCTGCACAGGGAGCCGGTAGGGAACACAGCCAGGACAGCTGACCCCAACTGACCAAAGGGATATACCATATCATATGATGTCGTGCTCATCTTATAAAGGGCTTGGGAAGAGGAAAGTTAGGGATTGAGGGGAAAGGCAGTGTGGTGGAGTGAGGCATAGCAGACATTCAGAGTGATGGGTGGCATTTGTCTTCCCAAGTCACCATTACACTTGATGGAGCCCTGCTTTCCTGGGGATGGCTGAACACCTGCCTGCCCATGGGAAGTGGGGAATAAGTTCCTTGTCTTGCTTTGCTTGTGCACACAGCTTTTGTTTTCCTTGTTAAACTGTCTTTATCTCAACCCACATGTTTTATCACTTTCACTCTTCTGATTCTCTCCCCACCATCCTACCAGTAAGGGAGTGAGTGAGCAGCTATGTAGTGCTTAGCTGCTGGCTGGGGTAGAACTACAACACTGTCTTTGTCCTGACCATACAGAAGTCATAAGCAAATCTGTCTCTTGTCTTACAGCCATATATGTTTTGATCACAATCCACAGCTACTCTTTACCACTCTCACTGAGCTTTACAAAGCTCAAAGGTGGGCACAGAAGAGCTGAAGAACCCCAGGAGACACCAGGACAGCGTCGCCACATCCTGACAGGAGATTCCTGTTGGGAAAAACACTACAGTGATTGAGCTGAAATTGTCAAGATTATCAGCCCTAGGGAGGGCTCTGCAAGTTAAAGGGAAGCACTGCTCCTGAAAGACAAACCACCACTTGTTTGTAGGTAAATAGGCACTGCTGATCTTCCACCTGTAGCATTGCGGTTTGTTGTGATGCTGAACTCAATGAGGTCAGGCTTTCAGCTATTCATCTAAATGTATCTGTATTTTGCATGTTTTTTCTCTGTTCTCCTATTTGTCTAGCCCTCCCTCATGGTAAAAACACTGCTGCTTGGCATTTCCTGGAGGGAGCAGTCTGTTTCAATTACTGCGGCAGCAGAACACTATTGCTGATAACAAATAGCCATTGTGCTCCTGGCCCCAGAAAAAGGCACTGTAGGAAATGTCCCTTCAGTTTGCAGGCAACAGTCAACTTCCTAATTCCTTATTTTCAATATTCAAAACTTCACCCCTGCCCTCTCAGTTTGTTCTGCCATCTACAATCCCAAAGAAAAAGGCAGTGCTCCTACACATGGAACAGCCCCAGATTTTCAGCAGGTAAAATGGGGCTTCACAAGTTCCAAGAGGAGTAAGAGCACCAAAAACTCTTTCATCTTCACTTTGCTCAAAAGGTACACTAGAGGCTGTTCACAGAAGCCCCGTGTTCACTGCAAGAAGATCTCCGATGCTTCATGTGTATTGATGTATGAAGCCTCACCACAACCTGAAGGAGAGAATTCCTCTGACTTCATTGTGGACTGGTAGGACAGCAAGAGGTGAGGTGACCCGCCCAGGGCAGTAGGCAGCTGGTGACAGAGCCAGAAATAGGAAGCCTCCACCTCATCTCTAGGACCACAACTTTCTGCTTCCAGGTCTTCTTTCTGTCACCTTAGATTAAATGATGAAGCACAGAGGCTCCGTTGTGAATGGACGTATGAAATGACATAAGCAGGTAAGTGTGTTGGGTTAGCAATGTCACTGCCTGGGCGTAATGATGCGTGCTCACTCTAAGTCTTACTTACCAGATACCCTGGGTTAGAATTTCCCTGGAATCACTGTCCTTCCTTCTCTGTGCACCAGCCTGTAATTTGTGAAAACACTACTTTTGCTTTTTGAGTTGCATTTCCTGTCATTGCCTTCATGGTTATCAGAGCTGAGTAGTTCTGCAAGAGCTCAGTCAGCATGAGAGAAACCAGCAGTACGGAGGAAAAATGACAGTGATGGCAAACTTCAAAATGTTCAGAGGTTCAGGCAGAGGCGTAAGCTTATCTGAACCTCTTTGGTGTGAAAATTGAGATGATGTGCCATAAAAAAACCTCAACTCACTGGTAAGACATCTGGCAGATCAGAGTTTCAGCTGAGTTTGAAGCAACTTGAGAATGACCTTTCCTGCACTGTTTCTATATTTTGCCTTCCTGTCCACCTCAAACAAGAAGTGGCACAATCTCCTGAGGTTTCAGCACACAAGGGTGGGCTCCCCCATCGTCTGCCCTTTGTCCCTTGTCATCCACATGTTGAGGCTCCCAGCCTGCAAGCAACAAAGATCCCAACCAGCCACCAGCTTTCTCAGCTTGACAGGAACATGGTTTTGGAGGCTGAGAGAGGAAGCACACCGAGGTAAATAACTGTGTTACGTGAGCAGGCTTATTTGTATGAGGGCAGCCAGACCAACTGGCAGCCTCATAATGGGGAGGTGATATAAGAGTGAAAGTAATATAAAACTGCGCGGGATAAATTGCCCCTGACGTACACCCCATGCCACCTCAGAGAAATTGATGGCTTGCATGGATTGTAAAAAGAGTACAGATTTTGGCCTTTTGTTTTTATGCAAGGCTACAAATTCCTGGCGCTGTGATTGTTGCCCTTGATCTGAAAGTCGCATGCTATGATTCAGTGGGTTTAGCTCTCCTCAAAAAGCTCATTAATCACTGATTGTGCATGTGTATAATTATTCTGCTGGAAATCTCAATCCATTTTTGTTTTTAATGTGAGAGTCAATAGTTAGAGGTCTGTCAAGTCTATTCATTATAAAACCCTGTTGTCAAGAGTATATAGCCAGGCTGTAAACACATGTTCTAATCTAAACAACTGCATGGAAAGAGTCTGCTGAAGGAGGGGAAATAAAAATTAAAAAAAAAAAAAAAAAGACAAGAAAGAAAAGAAAAAGGAAAGAAGATAAAAAATTCCGTATGGCTGGTTTTAGTTACACGCACTTGAAGGGAGGTGGTAGGAGGAGCGCGGGGCTGTCTGCGGCGCTTCGCTCCTCTCCGCCGGCGGAGGGAAAGCCAAGGCTGCCCATTCCCCCTCCCCGTCAGGTGCTGCAGATGGCTCTCTGTCCGAGGCAGGCGCCAGTGCAGCTCCGGATGCCAAAGTCTGGGCTCCGGGCAGAGGTCTCTGTGCCACCAGTGCCTTCCTAGTGGGTGGCTTTCACCCAGCCCAGGTCTGCTCTGTGTTTTGCCCCAAAAGGCAAGCGTTTTCGTAAGCGGGAGATTCCATCAGATGGTGTCAGTGTCCTCTCTGGCCTGAAACTTCGCAGTAAAACGATCCAAACCAACCCCTACATGAGGTCTCTGGCAGGGAGGCTGCTGCTGTGGCAAGTGCCAGGACCTTGTGCCAGGCATGGTGTCGGAGCCCTCCTTGCTGTTGTCTCATTCCTGGTGAGTAGGTTTAGTCAGAGGAGCTCAGTGTGCTGCTCCACAATGCTGTCCAAGGCTGTCCGGGCAGTCAGACAACGGCTCCAGGCACAGATAAAATAGGAGAATCACAGAATTGTAGGGGTTTGAAGGGACCTCGAGAGATCATTGAGTCCAACCCCCTGCCAAAGCAGGTTCCCTAGAGCAGGTCACACAGGTTAGGTGTCCAGATGGGTCTTGAATGTCTTCAGAGAAGGAGACTCCACAACCCCCCTGGGCAGCCTGTTCCAGTGCTCCATCACTTTCATCGTGAAGAAGATATTTTGCATATTAGTGCAGAACCTCCTGTGGCCAACTTGTGACTATTGTCCCTTGTACTGTCCCCACAGGCCACCGAGAAGAGATTGGCCACCTCCCTTTGTTTCCCACACTTCAGTTATTTGTAAACATTAATAAGACCGTCTCTTTGTCTTCTCTTCTCAAGGCTGAACAGCCCCAGCTCACTGTCTTTCCTCATAAGAGATGCTCCAAGCCCTTAATTATCCTTGTGGCCTCTGCTGGACTCTCTCCAGGATATCCCTGTCTGTTTTGTACCAGGGAGCCCAGTTCTGGGCTCAGGACTCCAGGTGAGGAGCATGAGCTTGGTGTGGGAAGAGTACCCATTTCAAATCTACTTGTATATGCATGGATCTGTCTACAGCCCAGGGCAATTTTACAGGTCCTTGGGACTGTTTCCACTGCCCTGGGACACTCATTAATTTTGTAGCAGAGAGCTGTGCGCTGCTGTGTGTAAAAACAGTTGCATGGATGGATAAGGAGGGCAGGATGATGAAACCTTAGATCCCATCCAGTGGGTGGGATTATGGAGGAGCTCAGCCCCTAAGCCCTGAACACCACCACCTCCTCTGCCAAGCGTGTCAGAGAGTAGTCGTGCTGGAAATAACTTTCCCAATTTAAAAAGAGAAGTCTCTGATATTTCCCCATCCTCTCCCAGAGCAGGCATGAGGGGAATGAGTCAAGGGAGAGGAAGTCTCTGGTTTTTGGCATGCCATTTCAGGCAGGTGTGGTGCTGTGTGTCTCCGCTTAGTAACCACAGAAGCGATTTGTGAACATTATTAGATGCTGCGACCTAGAACTTTTGTGGCTGGAGAAGCACTTTTTGCAGAACTGGATCACCACATAAGCAACTCCTTGTAATAACAGTATTTTAAAATGGCCTGTGGTTCCAAACAGAGCAATAAGCACATCAACAAATGCTCAGGGAGACAGTTGTCCCTATGAGCCCTGGCTGCACGTCCTTGTGGGACACTCTGCCTCTAAGAGTGTGCCAGCTAAAACAGCCCATGTGAATGGAACAGAGGATAAAGCAGCTTCCTGCAGCGAGGGACTGGGTTAAAAAAAAATCCCTGAAAATTTTCTGCTTTGTTCTGTGGGTGTTCCTGCTTCACGCAATAGGATCTGAGGTCCAAAGTGATTCAGACTCCACCAGGATTCTCATGGGAGCACTAAGGCTTGAATGCAGTGTTTCCTGAAACACCCAGGTGTACAGCATACAAAAGAGGAGAGAGGACTTCCCTGCCTCTCCCCTGTCCTCACGTTCCATGTATATAGTCATCACATCATGGCCACAAAGTCAATCAATCAGTAGTGCCCAGTGCCTAGGAGAACTGCAAAACCACTACTCTGGAGGGGAAGGGCTCTAGGGAGGTCCTAACTCTGCTCCAAGCAGAGCCAGTACTGAAATCAGGGCTGGGTCCTCAGGGCTTTATCCAGTCAGGTGCTGGAAACCTTCAAGGATGGAGCCTGCACAACGTTTTTTTGGTAACCTGCTACAAAGTTTGTCTGTTCTCATGGTGGAAAGGCTTTTCCTTATATCCTTGCCAAACGTTCCCTACATCTGTTTATGACCACTGTCCTGTTCTACCACCACACAACTCAGTGAAGAGTCTGGCTCCATCTTCTCCATAACCTCTTCATGAGTACTGGGAAGCTGCTGGTAGGTCCCTCAAAGCTGTCTTTTCCCCAGGCTGAACAAGTCTTGTTTCCTCAGCCTCATCTCATGCAGTGAGTGCTGCCACCCCAAACATCTTGGTGGCCCTTTGTTTTGCTCACTCTTGCAGTCATCATCCATGCCTATAGAAACACAAAATTGGACACGGTAGTTTACTGTGCAACCTGGCAAGTAAAGAGGATTGAAATTACATCATTATTCACCATTTTAAATTTAAAGAAATCCTGGTAGGAAATATTTTTAGTCCTTTGTGAAATAACATTTTGCTCAACCCTAAAATCAGAGTGAAGCCCAAAAGAATCCATGAACTACTTCTAAAAAAAATCTTTCCTCACAGCAACACTGATAAAAAATGATGTAAAAAAGGATTTAAAATCACAATAGTTCGTCAAATGCAATTAAAAAATTCTCGTCTTTCATTTCAGCGCTGCGGGTTCATTTGTGCATCTGAGACCGCCGGGCTGAGCAAGCGTTGCAGGTGTAGATGTCAGCTCTGAGCCTTTTTGGGGAGTGGGTGTGCTTGCCTCAGGACGTCCAAGGCAAGCAGCCAGCTTGGAAAGGCACAAGGAAGCAGGGGCCTAGGGATTTCCAGGCTAGGACTCTGAAGGCGTTGCTGAGTGTTATATTGCTAGCTGAAGTGTACCTCTCCAAGGGGGATATTAAACCCAGTGCTGCTGGGCTTCTAATTCACCTTGGTGAGTTGGACGGTTTCCTCATGTGGATGCTGAAGCCTGTCACTGGTACCTGAGACTCCTTCCTCTGGAATGGCAGGCTGTGGTGGAGTAATACCTCACAGAACAGTAGAAATATTAAAATATTAAAATATATCTGTATTTGGAAAATGTCACTGATGAATGGCCAAAGCTAAAAGACCCTGACTTTATTACCCAGATTTTCAGTCAGTTTTTTTTTCTTTTAATACTTCAGGCAATACTTCCCCCACCCCTGTGCTCCTAAAATCAGATTTCATTTCTTCAGATTTTAATTTTTTAGGGAATAAACTGCTGTAAATCTTTGGAGGGTTCTCAGAAATGTGATGGCTGCTGTGTCAGGCATTTTGGCTGAAGAAATACTGCAGCTGAGTTGATGGAAAATAACTTATCGCTTGCTTTTATTAACCATTGCCTGATTTTTATTTTTTTTTTCTCCTAAAAAAGGACAGAACTACAACTGGTCACAAGCTAGTGTTTCATCTAGGCAGAAAATAAGCCAAAAAGTGTCAAAAGTAAATAGCTAACCCACTGGGATAATGTTACCTTAAAAATGCTAGAGGATTTGAATATATTTTGTGAGATGGCGTTTTTGGAATTCTTCCCATTCCCACTCCTTTGTTTCGAAAGCAGATAGGTTGTATCAGCACTGCTTTTGCTCACAAAAGCTGTCTGAATCTAAAATGAAGCATTTCAAAATTAAAAAAGGCAAAGTCAGAAAGACTGAGACAGCGAGCAGCCTCTCGGAGAATGCTCTTTGGGAGTGGTATCATTGGAGGTGCTAGCACTGAGGCAGGAGAGTGTGTGCGCAAAATTCCCTGCGTCACCAAATACGATTTCCAAAACCCCGTAATACCTTCTGTAAAGACTACCATCCTGTCAAACATTTTTGAGTTTATCCCTTTGCTGCTGAAACTATAAAGAAAGCTCAACTAAGGTTGTGAGTATTTTTTGCTATTAAAAAAGAAAAAAGCCACATCCTTTTCCTTTTTGCCTCCTTGTTCTAAAAACCTGGCTGTGCGGCATTTGATCAAGCTTTCAAAAAAAAAAAAAACAACCCAGAAACAACAAACCCAAAACAAAACAAAATTCTCCCTCAGGCATAAAGCAATCCTGGGAAGTTTTGGCTTAAGATACAGATATTTGTGAGCAAATGCAAACAAGATCTTGGAAACAAAATTCTGCAGCAGCCCTAACTGCGCATTGCTATTGTGGATTTAATTATTATGTGGGAAGATGCAGTTAGATATTTAGAAAAGCTGAGGGATTGATATTACCACTGACAGACTGAAATGGGGCTGGCAACAGAGATAAGGATGGGGGACCTTGCAGAAACACAGCTGCTTTCCAGCTGTGTGTCAGGATACAGCCATGCAGCAGCAAGCAGGTGAAAGGAGGTGGTTTTGTGTCTTTTCTGGCCTCCCTGGTAAATTCACTTCCAAAGGGAAACACTGGAGAGTGTTTCCCTTTGGAAGCCAGCATGCTCTTTCTCCGTATCGTTTAGGCACAGGTCTCAGTCCCAAATTGGGAGCTGATGTTTAGCCATCAAAAGGATATTTCATACCTGTCTTGACCTGTTTAGCTGTTGGAAACCAGGCAGCCTGCTGCTCTGTGCATGTGTGTGAGAACCCACACCTCTTTTGGATGGTTATCTTCTAATAATCAGCACTGAGCTGACAGCACAGCAGTCATTAATGGTTATTAAGATTTTTTTTCAACTCTGACCTGTGTCTGATTTAAATCAGAGGTCTAGAAATGATAGCTGACCACCTCCGCGACCTCCTGCCAAGCAGTTACATCCGTATTTAACGTATCGATTTTTTTCCAGACGCATATGTTCCCTCAATTCTGTGTTGGTCTGTAACTATTTTCTCACCTTTATCTACCTATCATTTTCTTCTATAAACTGACAAAACTACTTTGTTGCTCATTTTCAAGGCTGGAGTAAGCATTCTTTAAAGAGATGTTAAGCATTAAAAATAGCAAGGGTAATGATGAATAACTGCGATGATCTGAGTGAGAGATGTCAAGAAATGAAGGAAATAATTTAAGGGGGAAAAATTCTATTACCATCAGTGGGACTAAGTGAAGTAAGAAAATAATTGCAGAAGTTATGCTTAATATTCTTGAGGGACCCCCAGCCCAAATCCCAGGGACACGTCCAAAGTGCAGTTAGAAACTGTCTCAGGTAGGGCTGTGAAGATTATGTTCACAGGCAATCTCAAAGGTAGCTCTGTCTCATGCATATAAAATGTTGGAGTCATCCAGATTTAGAAGCATAGATGTGTGGCTTAAATCTGCATCAACTCCCCTTTTTTTCTAAGTTGCAAATTCTGAGCTTTGCTTCTGCAGGAAGCTCAACAGAATCTCACACTTGCCCTTTTCCATTTTCAAAGGAGGCATTTGGGCTGTAGTAAACTCATAACTTTTATCAGAGAGTTGTCTCTGTGCCAGTAATGGAGCTACAGACATCAGAAAAAGTGATTGTATGTGACCAGCCCCCAGTCTCCATTCTGCAATTTTCTCTGTGTAGGACATGCAGTGGATGGTAGGATTGAAGTCTTATCATAGCACAGCCAAACTGTAAAATGAAACTTTAATGTCAGACTCTCTCCTCAAACGCAGTACCTTGACACCTTAATAATTTTTGCCTTTTGTTCTTTAAATCCGCTCCATTCTTTCTAATTAGTTTGTCTGGTACCTGATGAGGGTTCTCAGTGTGCTCCCCACACCCACCCCCAGCACCAAAAAAGCAACAAAGTCCATCACCCTTCTTCACTACGATCTGCTGGCCATCATTTGTCCATCATTTACACACAATGAGCTATCTGCTGTCTACTTCTGTTCATGCTTACTGCCTGATGGGTTTTTTTTATTTGTGGGTTCTCCTTCTCCTTGAATGACTCCACTTTGGGTTATTTCCCCCTGGATGTGTTAGCAGAATACAGGTTTTGTTTTACAGTGAGTTGCCTTTTGTTACTACTTGCTTGTAATTCTCCAGCTACACATGTACTGCTATGTTTTTCCTCTTTCTCTTCTGTACCTGAGTCTGCACTTTGCAATCTCTTTTGCATCCCTAATGAAGGTACTGCTCAGCATCAAAATGGGAGGGAACCTTGTGAGTGTTTTGCTCCTTCTTCCTCAATGCTTGCTCTGTCTCCTGCAGTTGTGCATAGGGGTCCTTACCAGTCTCTCTTCTGCTGTCGCTCTTCATTTAGGTCTTGATTAAGCAAATCATTTATGCTCATTGCTGAACTTTGGGAATGCAAACAAGACTGTCCTTTCATCTGGTGGTGGCCCAAAATTTGCTCGGAAGGACTGAAGCATGTGTTCATGTGCTCTGCTGAAGGCAAACTTCTGTTTCGATTTCCTTACTTTTATCCCTTACCTTTTGATTCTAGTCTTATATGTATAAACAACAATAACTCCTTCTAGAATGGATTCTTTCTTTATCCCATGTCACTTGTTGCTCATGTTTCCAATGCCCTCTTGAAGTTTTCTAAAAGCTCTTTTTGTACTGCTTGGTCCATTATTTTACTGGAGATTGAAGATAAAAGTGCTGGGCAGTAATTGCCAAGATCGTTCTTCCTTCTGTGTAAATCAATACTATATTTGCTTTATTCCTAGCCTTTGGGACTTCCATAGTTCTCCATGACTTTCAAAAATAATTGCCAATGGTTCAGTAAATTAACTAGCTAATTCCCTCATCACCTTAGGATGAGTGGACCCAGACCAGCTGATTGATCTGCACAGTGGATATTCAAAATTTCCAACCATTCCTTTAACTTGCACTACATTAATGGCTGTTTGTATAGGATTTTTGTTATTTCCTAACTGCTACGTACTGCTTTTTTTTTATTTGTCATTCGAGAAAAAAATAGTAACAGTGTAATTTGGCCTTTGAAGAAATACTGGTTGTTTCATCTTTTTCTCATTTATTAATGAAACTACTTTCTGGACAGCACTCTTTTCCCCAACAATTCATTTGTGAAAGCCATTCTTATTCCCCAATAATGCTTGTGTTACCATAAATTCAGCTAGGTTTCTCCTGTCCTTGTCATTTTTCTTCTTTTTTATCCAATTTCTCTTCTATTTGCTGCTGCTCATTTCCAGGCTCCGTTACCTCCAAGAAAAGCAGCTTACAATGCCATCAATGACCTATTCCTACAAATAATTAGAACCGGAGCTGAGCCAGAAGGATCCATCATCAAATTATGTCCTACCTCCCCACCCTACCTGGTGTCCTCTCACACCTGGACTTTTTAACTTTCTTTTATTTATCAGCAATGGAAAAGGAATAGCTTTAGGGCCAATATTTATAGCAGACTTTCCAAGACACTTCTCTCTTTCCAAGAGAAATGTAATAGGCAGGTGCTAAGATTAAGCAAGCTCTGTGTTGCCAGTTGCCCCAAGGTCAAGGCAGAGACCCTCCCTGGAGGTGGCTGCCCATATTTACTGTAATTTGTCGCTGCGACCTCAACCATTGTATGATGTTGAAGAGCTTTTTTGTTGTTGCGTCTCTCTCATGCACTCAATAAGGGCACTGACTTACACGACCTAGCAGGACTTTTCCATCTTTAACTTCTTTGAAATGGTTTACCTTTTACAGCAGCTCTTTCTGACTCGGGCATTTCCTGGTTGTTTCTTTTTCACAGAGGCTCAGTTTTGTACTTCCCAGGTCTCAAAATTCCCTCGCTTTAATAAATGATGGCATTTTATAGGTTGGGCTTTGGCTGCTATTCTTGTCGTGTGTGAACCATTTCTGAATAGATAATTGTCACAAACTCTCTCCAGATTTAGGGCAGATTTCTTTTTCTGTCCTGCTCCTTGTGGCCTTGCATCTTTTAAGGTAAGGTTGTCATGTTGTCCTCGGCATGATGTAATGCAGTGCGTTGGGCAGCTCAGGTACCCCATTTCTCACTTGGAGCTGCCGTGATCCAAAACCTATGTTTTTTAAGGAAGAAAAGGGTTTATTCTCTTCTTTGTTGGTGTTTCCACATGCCTCCACTTTGCCCATTTTCCTCATGGTTGAGGTCGCTTTCGTTGCTCCTGTGACCAGATACTTGGTCATGAACACACGTTACCAGCTACTTATCTTGGAGAGAGTGAAGGAAAGGGGTTCAGGGGAAGAGCACTGCTGCTTTCTTTCTCCTTCTCTTTAAGATTCTTTGATTAGCTTTTCTACCATGCATCTTTATTACCACGTTCTTGGCTTCCCACTGATTATCTCTGATATAGTCTTCTGAAAACATATGGGTAAGACTTTAGGAAACGTATTACAGGAAATATTAAAAGTACTATCTTGTTACTAAATTCATAATTATCCTTCTTTTGAGAGTACCTTATAAAGACCAAGCATGATACCACAGATGGTGTAGTTGGAAACAAGGCGCTTAATTAAAAAAATTAAAAGAAGAGAAGAAAAAGAGAAAGTCCTTTTAGCTTGTACACTGTCTTGATTTTTCTGGGTAGCCCCTATCACCATACTGCTCCAGAAGCCTAGAACCTCCCTTGCCATATTTCTGTTTAATGCATGCACTTTGCTCTAACAGATCTAGTCCATGTCCTCAGTCAGACCTTTCCATACTTGCATATGTCTCATCTCATGCTGCTTAAATTTCTGCACTGCCCAGGAGAGGAAGCTGAGTGTTTCAGGACCCTGATAAAGGGGTCACAGTGATGGTCCCTGGTCATACTGCTCCGTCTCTGTTCTTCGGTTGTTTTGTGAGCAGGACTCCATTTGCATTAGGTGGGCATCTGAAAAAAGGTGGGTGAACTAGAACTCTTCTTTCCTGAATGATTGAAAATATGTTCAGGTATGGAAGAAATTCCCACTAAACTCAAAAAAATTAAATTATAGAAGTCCAGCATGTTAACACAGTAGGTGACTTGCTGTAGTCAGTGGCATCATATTTTACTTCCAGGCAGTTCGCCCACTCTGACTTTGTTCTTTGTTCCCCGCTGTCCCATATGCTTAAGAATAGACTCCCAAATAATATTTGCCATGTTGCCTCATACTCAGCCATCAGTAGGTTTGAAAAACTGCCCATTCATTAGGCACTCCCTCTAGGAGGTGCTTTTGAAGATGACCAAAAGAAGGTCCACAAAAAGCTAATGGGGCTCAGAGAGCAAGTAAACACTGACTTTGTCTAAATACCTAGGAGAATGTACACCCTTGTCAAGGAAACTAGGGTTTGCTGAAGATAGCCCTGGCATTTGTTTCTATTTCTAGTGACCTTGATGCTGAAGGGATGATGAAAAGCCACAAAGAGATTTAAAAGAAAAAATTAAAAAAATTTATATGAATGTGAAACTGACATCATCCTCCAAGAGTTCAGTTATCAAAGAGAAGGTTTAGAGATGACTTGAACGTGGTCTGTTGGTAACTATTTGAGGAGAAGACTCCCAATAGTAGAGGGCTCTTAAATTCAGCAGAGTCATATAAGCACTAAGCCCAGCATTGGGAGGGTGAAGTGTGAGTTTGGATCGGAGATGAGAAATGCATTTCTAGCAATGAGAGCAATTAAACGTGTGAATATCTTTGCTTAAGTGGTGAGTTCCCCATTCCTCACACATTCTAATTTCAGATTGCTGCCTTTCTAAAAATGAGTCCTCTGGCGCTGCCAGGTTTACTGCAGAGTTTGTGGGTGAATTTCCATGCTCGGCAGTCCCCTCAGGCATGGGAAATGTGTGACTGAACCTTTTGTCCCAGCCTTAGCTAGACTTACTGTTTCACAGCATGGTTGTGAAGGGCCCAGAGAGACTGCTCATGGTTAAACTGCACCTGACCCAGAGATGTACTCTCCTGTAGGCCACGGCAGCCTGGCAGCAGAAGATGCGGATGTGCTCTGCCTGCTTGAACGCCAGTGCCAAGCTGATTATTGGCTGTTTTCCCTCTAAACATCACCACCCATCCGGGTGTTCCTGCACAACCAAATCCGGATCTGAGGGGGGATGGATTCGGGCATGCAGCTTTCAGTCATTGATGCTGTATCCATTGGACACTGACTATATCACAAAAGTGTGTCATATTTTATCTTGCTACACCTGGGCTGCCTGAAAGATAACAATTCCACACCAAATGTCAAGGCAAAGGCAAAGTGAATGAGTGAAGAAAGGCAGGCAAACTCTGATGGATCAGACTTTTCTCTAGTCCTGCTATTTAATAAGAAAGTTCCTCTTTTATCTTCTCAAGAATTGTTTTCTGTTGCAGCACTGTTCAGAAAATGATTTCTTTTACCTTCTGTCTCACAGCAGGCTATACTGCTACATTTGTTTTCAGTCTTGGTCTGATTGCAAATCTTCTAAAATATGATGGTTTGTTCTTTTTAAACAAAGCAAAAAAAAAAAAAAACCCAAACCAAAACACAAAGCCTCCAAGCTTCCAAGCTGAATTTTAAGAAAATGGTCTGTCTTTTTGGTAAAGATGTTTTTGAAAATTTTTGAAAGTTTTGAACTGTATAACTATATGGTAACTGTAAAGTTCCTTTTGTCTTGGCTACGTAACCTTGGCAGGAGCTTGGATTTCCTATTAGTCTAGCTAATGAGCAACAATAATAGTGATAATAACACTTCTGAATGTAGAAAATAGACTCTGTGACAATGTATTGGTACAATGTGAGATAATCTGAAGTCCAATATGGTTCTGAATCTCAAGCTGTATAAAAATCCAGGTTTGAGATGACATGCCACTCTGTGATAATCTTCCCTGAGTAATGGGTTAAGGTATTTAGGCCTTTATAAATACCAGTTACTGAGCTTAGAATTTTGTCTTGGAATTTTGACACACCAGAAGAGTAATGAATAAGCGTGTTACCAAGAGCAGTATGCTGGCATGTATTTTTAGGGGCTTGAAACACCAGCTATTAGAGGCAAAGCCTCACAGGCTTGAAATTTAATATTTTTTAATCTACCAAAATCAGCTGGCTATCATTGGGATCCTTCTTAAATAATCAAAACATCTACAACTCAGCAGAAACCCAGACTTCCAGGCCCAGGACAAGTTGTGTGTTTCTGTTTAAACAGCATGACAACTTCTAGCATGGGCTTGCCAGCAAATCCAATGTTGTCCCAGTTGCTAGGCCCAGCAGTTTCAGATATGCCCAACAGAGAGCTCTTTGTCTCTAAAACGATCTGTCTCTAAGGAATGTGCCCCAGAAAATGTAAACATGAAGGACCCATCACATAGGAAGGGCAATTCATGTTATGGTGATGCCCAGGTCTAGTTTAAGCCAGTGAAAATAAACTTACTGTGTTAGAGTAGTCTCACCTTCTTTTTTAATGCATCTGATCTAGTCTTTAGTTCCGTGATAGTTAGAAATTTTAAAAAGTGTGGGATCACTGAAAATTGGGGGTTCAGGCTTTGGGTCTAGATAATCTTTCCTTGAGACAAGTATTTTTCATTCAACAGCTAATTACTTAAGGATGCTTATTTAAAAAAAAAACCCAAGAACTAACAACCAACCAAAACCAACCCTTCCAAACCCCTAAAACTTTTCTGGGAGCATTGCTTGAGGACTTTCTCTAGCACCTTTCCCTTCCTCAGGCTGACTCACTCCTGAAGCCATGGTCTCCTGTAGGAAGGTGCAGGTGCAACACCCGCACGCAGCAAACTGCTGCACCAATAGTGCACAACGTAGTGCTGAACCTAACGAGCGCCTGACTCAGCTGGTCACTCTCCTCCTTACCTCACCAGAACATCTGCAGTAAACTTCCAGAGCAAAAGTGCTCATGCCTCACTCTTTTGGCAGGCACCTGATGTTTGGAGTCCCTACAGGGATTCTGCCATCCCCAGTGCTGGGCCAGAGCTGTGCTGGGAGCACACGTGGAGCCCCAGGGCTAGGGCACACTTCCCAGTGTGTAGTCAAGATGATATGTATTGCACATTAAAGAGGAGGTTAAAGGATATTACCTAAAGGCAGTGTGTATTAAATATTTTTCTGGTGTTACTTTTAAATTAATTTTTTTATCTATCTGTCTGTGTGTCTGTCCATCTGTCTGTCTGTCTATCTACTTCTTTTTAAAGACCTCCACAGGACTCAGGCCTTGCTAATTCATATTTATAAGTAAATCCTCAACTTCTTTAAAGGAAGAGGTACTGAGGAAGCTCCTGCAGGGAGCAGGGATCCTCTGCTGGCTGCCAATACAAAGCTGCAGGTAATCAAAAGTTCATAGCCAGATTTTCTATAAAAATGAAAGGAAATAAAAATGTTCAAGTTCTGGAATTTTATATGTAAAATAAAATTTTAATCATAAATATTTCTCCTATTGCACTCCATTCTGACTTCTGCATTTATAATCTCTCTATAATTCCTGAACTTAACTTGCTTAGTTGGCAGGAAAAAGATGAGAGTTTTCCCTTTCCCCACATGACGGCATCAGGTTTGCTTAAACTGTGATGCAAATAATGATAAATTATTCACTTCTCTTATTGTCCATGAGTTGTGCACAGACCTAATTTTATTAAGTAATTTGTAGTCTATAGCCATCTCTAGTCTCTCCTTGATGGAAAGTCCATCCAGATATTCCTCAGCAGATTTTCTGCAGGCTTCCTTTATTCACTATTCATGATTCCCAGCCTGCATCTGGTCACCTAAGTTTCAATGTGTGGCCTCAGATTGCTGAGCGGGTGATGGCTGGTTTTGGTCATGAGAAAAAGGACGACTCTGTAAGGAAGGATATTTGCTGCATACAAATATTCTGGCTCCAACACAAGCAGGAGCAGGCTTTGCAAGGACCAGCTCAAATTTCTCTAAGTATCTGTCTGAACAAAGCTCAGTAGTCAAGGGCTATTGCAGAGTAAACAGAAAGATGCAGAAAACTGAGGAAAGCAAATGGCTGCTCTGATACCAAAGGAAGGCTTCCGAATTCACTCCCACCTTGGTCCAGTCCAGCTCTTTTGACCTAGGAAGAAACTTGAGTCTACATCTGTTGGCAGAGGAAGTGAAGACCGAACCTCTTTCTGCCTGCTTGCTCTAGAGTGTGTTGGGAAGTAATTCAGCTGAAAGTTGCAACGACACTACTCGTTATCAATTTTTTCACAGTACACCAGCAAGTTAGTTTCTTTATGGAAAACCTGACTTCACCACTTGTTATCTTTTCCGCTCACAGTCTCTGCCTGAAGGCTGTGATTCTCTCTGAAACCTATCAGTTTGGCTCCCTGGCCAACTGAGAAAGTTAATTAGTTGTTTTCTGCTTTTCTGTGCTTGTGCCTTTCTCTGGGACAGAGAAACAGCCAGAATTTGGATTCCTGAATGGCAACGTTAGTAGCACAGTGCTGCTGGCTGCTCCTTGATTTCACCCAAACTTTAAAAGCTCTAGAAGACAGTGGAAAATTGTTCTCTGTAGTATGGTGTGATGTGGAGCTCCTTGTTCTCATCCCTGATGTTGCCCAGGGATTCAGGCACTCATGCTCCCAGCATGGGTAGGCATGGGTTTTGCTCCATACACCAGGAGATCAGCAGCAGTTGGGAGGGCAGGAAGGATGGAGGGCAAGTTAGGACTGCAAGGGGCTGCTGATATGATATGAGGATCCCATACCTGGCTTAGGAGGAGCATGAGGTGTGCACATTTACCACAGCTGCAGGCTTTTGGCAACTTCTAGCACATTTGTGAAGTTACTGAGAAAAAATTGTAGCTAGCAAATACTGGCACGGCTTTTCAAGTCTCTAAATTTACGCAATAACTGAATTTGATCCCTGCCAACAAAGATAATATCTACTTGATTTTAGTGTGGGATGCCATTAATGCCTGAGGAGACTTTAATAACACCAGAACATATTCATAAACTGATCCTCAGTGTTTCTTTGCATGCACATCTCTATCTAACATATCCTTCTACCTTCCCCTCTTAGGCAGCCTCTTCCTCTGCTATTTGTGAATGTGCCTTGCAGAGGGCCAAAAGCCCCCTTTTGCGGTGGAGCCACCACGCTGAGCAGTGAAGGCACCCAGAAGGAAAAAAACATTTGGAAAGGTTTGTATTCCAATTCTTGATTTCATGGATTAGTCTGAAAGTTGTGTTGTCTATTCTGCTGGAGTGGCAGCTGTTTATAAGCCTTGAGGGAGAAATACTAATATCACTTTCTCTTTCGTGAGAAAGATGATCTTATTTATTTGAACTGGGCTTTATTTTGTGTTTTTTTTATATGCTTCAAAGTGCCAAACATTCCTTCAGCACTCCTGAACTTCTCTGCCCTGTGCTTTTGAATCTGCCCACCCTGCCAAGCTTAGCACACATCCAACATTTCAATAGCACTTTGTACGTAGGTGGTAATGGAGATCTCCAAAGTCCCTATAACCAAACGTGGCCCAACATCATCTCTTGTAAAATGGCTGATTGTCCCAGTGATACTCTAGCTACTCTTCATGATATTTGTGGAGGATATGTAATATTCCCATGGAGTGGTTAAGAAAATGTAAGATTTAAACTGGAAATCTTCACAATTTGTTCATATCATGCATTTAAGCTGACCTCAGCTTTTCTTTGTTTCAAAACTGTTGCAAGTGTTCTATTTTTCTCGAAAGCAGGACTGAGATCAGGAAGAGAACAATTTTTTCATTGTATACTTATTTGGATAAGTCCTGCAGTGAAAACAGTCTCCCAGAGAACAACATAGGCCAAAGGAAGCTGAAACAGCATGGGTTTTGTTCTGTGTTTTAAAGGTGGCCGCTTAGATTGCTCTCCTTGCTATTCAAGTATGTTTGGTTTGTTCTGGTTCCTGGTCCTGTCATCACCTGAGAGAAACAGGGGTAAGGGATGTCAGCAAGCCCCAGGCCACCCAGCAGATCAATAGCTGAACTGAGCTGAGCTGAGAATACAGCTCTCACCTCCCCGGGCTGTGGTTGAACACTACTGCCTCTTCTGTGTTATCAGAAAAGCCCATTAAGAGCAATTCATTTATCCCAGGACAAACAGATTTCATTTTTTCCTTCCTTTAAGTCCTTTCTAGCTCTCTGTCACCAAACATTGATTTAAAAATGGACATTTATCTTCCTTGGGCTGAACGCTTTCAGATATTTGCAGTCCTACTTGCTCTCTAACACTGGGAAATGATAGTGTTAGAGAACTGAAGCCTGCAATAGACTTTTAAATAGGCAAATAATACCACCAGATTTACCTGCTGACAATGGAGCTGGTGTTAATGGAAGATGCTATAAACCAAGGGAACTTTGGGGTCTTTTCATAGTAAAAGACTGAACCGTGTAGGGCTTTCATTTACAAGCTCCACTTACCATCTACTCCTTGCCAGGAGCCTGAGGCTTGAAAAAGGGTGAAAATAGAGAAGGTGGTTAAAGAGGTGCTGAAGGGTGGTCATTAGATGTGGAGCACTGAGTGCAGATACTCTGTGCCATTGCCTAGCTAGCTGGGAGCAGAGGTGCAGGCAGTTGGTCATTGCCAACCAGTGCACACGTTTAGTGGGAGATCCACACCTATTTGATTGCCTGGTCACAGGGAATAGGTGGCGGCCTTAAGCTTAGCTGCATGCCAGGTAGCAATCAGTAACCTATTAATAAGGCTTGGTTTATGTACATTTTACTTTTTACCACAGGTTGTCCTTGGAAAGCTGAAGTCAGTGCAGATGAGCTGGAAATATACCCCCGAGTTGCACCAGCCAGCCCTCCAGCAGGCACAGGGCACCCCTTGGCTGCTCTGCTAGCATGAGATTATATGTGAGAGGAACTGTGCTTCCCCACTTCTGCCTGCAAACAGGAGGAAAAGCCCCACAGCCCCTCGCTGAGGGTCAGCATGACTTGCCATGGGGGACAAACCTGTGTGGAAGCTAAACCAGGTCTGCTGTTCTTTGTTTTTGATTTTCGTAGGGGATGTGAAAGTGGATGGTAGAATATAGTATGTGTTGAAGTTAATGGGAGCTTTTTGTCTCCTTATGTGAAGGACACATCTGAAAACAGGCACATCAGAGTAAAGGGGGGAAGCAATTTGACATCAGGGAAGTACTTAAAATAATGGGATTGCCTCATAGTGAACAATGAGGTCAGGGTTATGAAGAAGTCTAAACCAGGTCAGAGCTCCTCATTTCAAACTAATGAACCCCTTGATGACAGGAGCTGGAGTTTCTTGACGAAGGAGATGGGCTGTTTGCAGCAAAGTGTCAGTGTCAGTAGTAGCACCATGATGTTAAAAACGGTAATTTAATTCACTTGGGCAAGCGTCTGTCACCTTTCTTGTCAGGAGTGTCTACACAAATTTCTCTTCTGGGCTCAAATTCAACACTTTATCTTCAAAATATCAAGGCCAAACAGAGTTCAGTTTTACATGCTCACGTAGAAGTTCACCTTTTATTCACCAGAAACATCTTGTTTCATAGCTCATAAATATTAAACTAATATAAATGTAACCTCTGTGATCTCAGGGCTGATCGTGTGTGGGTGAATTTAGGAACTAAAATTTCCAACCTGCTGTCTCTTTCTCTGTTGTAGCATCCTCTGCTAGAGGCTGAACAAAAGCACCAGTACCTGTGGGCAACTCACATTCACAAATGACCCCTCTTTGATTCCCACATCCCCTCCTCCAACTACCCAGTTGTAACAACTAAACAACCACAACTAGCCCAACATGGCTTCATGAGCTTTGAAAACAACAATAAAAATCCAAGTGTCTCCAATGTCCCATCCACAAAATCTGTGTCCCATATAGTGCAAGGGGCTTGCTGGTTTCGGTGGTGCTGTGGCCTCACCAGTGCTGCTGTACCCTTTGTCAGTCATTTGTGGAAATGCAGCACAGTCTAGAAGTCACCAGTAACAGAAATGTCCAAGTGATTTTGTGCTGTAACTTTTGATTAAAAACTTGGCTGGGAAAAACAGAAGTCATAAGTCTATTTGCCTCACCTACTTACTATGTGCTTATCTGGAACAGCTTGTGAAATTCTTTGGAAACCTAATGTATTTAGCAGATAGGGGCCAAGACTCTCCGAGAGCTCACCAAAAGCAAACTTTAATTCACAGTCTTGATACCATGGGAGAGCTATACTTCAAGTGGTCTGATGTAAGGCTTTTCTGACATTTATATGGTGAAATATAATTCAGTTCCATATTTAAAGGGGAAAAAAAGAGTAAACAGAAAAAGAAAACCTCTCAGGAAAGCTTTGAGGCTGATGACCAACATTTAAAAGTGACCCCGATCACCCTCATTTCTCCCACGGGTCTCCGAGAGAGGTAGCTGAATTCCCCTTTTGTGCAGACAGATATGTATAGCTGGCTTTGAATCACAAAGAACCACATTTTTTCCAGGTGCTGAATGCCCTCAGCTCCTGTGGTTTCTGTCTGCCATCATCCAGAGCCCAAGAAATAGTAAATGTGCTTTTGCCATCAGGCATGCCACATTATTCCAACTAGAAAAGCTGTGTTAGTTCTAGGGCTACTCTAACTCCTCCTGCTCTCTGCCTTGTCTCTCTTGCTGAGTGCCTTCCTTGGTCTCACCTTCTGGTTACAGAAACAGCACACGGGACCTCCTGCCCACTTCAGATTGCAAACATGATGCTCATCTCGCACTTGGAGAAGACCACAAAAACAACTGAGTAGATGAGCAGAGTGATATAAAATATAATAGCAACAATAGTAAAAATATTAACAATAGAAAATTATAACGATAATGTTAATAATGATAATGTTAATGATAATAATAACAACAATATTATAATAATTGTTAATAACTATAATAATAGGCTATTTTCTAAATCTGCAGCAGCAAAAAATGTCTGACAGGAGTTGAAGATATCCTTTGCTGGAGGCAGTGCCCAGAGCACTATCAATGCTCTTGTGACGACAGTGATGGGTATAGAAAATGAGAAAGTGACAGGAGCACAAGGTGGCTTTTCAGAGGGAAACTCAGTCCTCCAGCTGAGCTGCTGAACCACACTAGCTAACAGTTGTGACTCATGGAGGATGTGCCTGGTGAAACTTGTTATCTCCTGTTGTTAGCAGCAACGGTTTGTGCTTCCT